>NDGM010935793.1:0-17750 GCA_002564305.1 Octomys mimax | reverse complement strand
TATTGAAACTGTGCTAGTAATCGGTTTTGAAACTGTCTCATTGCTATTTGTTTCTCAATGAAAATATTTTTAAAAATAAAAATATTCAAATAAAATTTTTAAAAATTGGCCATAAATGCTGCTATTCATATTTTTTCCTGACACCTGGCTCCATGCATGGCAAATGATACCTACTGTGTGCTGCTGGCTTGAAGCAGAAGCAAATGTAGGTTTGCTGGTGTTCAGCACAGAAAAATGTATACAGAGTCTTCCCCAATGAACAAGGAATACTGGCAGGCTGGGCTTGGCCTCTTCAGAATGCCTAGCTCTGCTTCAAAGTGCTTTCCAGTTTGGGGGTCTATTTCAAGAATTAAATTCAAACAACTATTTCAACACTGCCATGTGTTAGTTGAAAAGGCCCTCCTAAACTTAACCTATTAAACTTAACAGAAAGTGCAAAGAAACGCGTGTTGTTCAGTATCAATGATTTCATGAAAACTCTTTGCCAGAGCTAGGCCAAATCCTGTCATCAACCCTGAAAAGTGCACAAGACTGTTAATGTTGTTCAAACATCAGGAAATGGATTTTGAGAGGGTAAGTTTCTGCCAAGTATCACATAAGGAACAGAAAGCAGAGAGGTAAACCCAAGAAATGTGGTTGTTTCCTGTTGTACTACATCATGGTCCTAATGGCCAGAGATTAGTCCTTATGATTTACAGGTACCACTTCCAATCCACACAGTCCTTTGTGTGGCAAGTGAAATCCTTCTTCCTTTTCTGATGGGAAGTCTGCATCTCAGAAAGCTGAGTAGTTCACCCAATGTAACTTAGTAAATAAGTGGAAAATAAAGAACTTGAGCACCAGTCTGCTGGGCTCCCATGTAAATGAAACCTGACCTGTTTCATTTGCACCACTCATGTGAGGCTTCCGGCACAGCAGACACATGGTACTGATGAATGCTGCCACTCTTATCCGGTGGCCTCAGGACTGCAGTCCCTTATGCTGGCGCTCCTGCACTCAGCAAAGCAGCTCCAGGACTCCACTCTTCCTTGTTGGTTTGCCCCTCAGGGTCTTGCTAACAAGCAGACCAAGCAAAATTTACCACATTTTAAAAATACTAACAGGGGTCTGGTGGCGCACACCTATAATCCCAGCACTCAAGAGGCTCATGCAGGAGGATTGTTGTTAGTTCAAGACCAGCCTGGGCTGCAAAGTGAGCTCAAGGCCAGCCTGAACTGCATAGCAAGACCCTGTCTCAAAATAAATAAATAAATAGATAAATAAAATAAAATAAATACTAGAAAGTGAATGTCTGCAGGAGGCTGCTTGGCACCACGAAGGTGCCTACAGCTGAGAAGGAAGCACTAGGAAGCCTGTGAGTCCCCTCCGGTGAGCTCCAGACAGCTGCACTGCAAGCCCGGCTGGCTGCCCCCTTCACCTTACCCTCACCTAGGACCCTGATGCAAAGCTGACCTGTGTGAGGGCAAGAAGAAATCACAGCAGGGAAGAGGAAATCGGGACCCTGAAAGGTAAGACACTAGCTCTGTCCATGAGAAGAACAGGAGCCAGAGTGCCCTGCTCAGGGCACGACCGCCTTCAGGTTCCTTCCCACCCTGGGCATGCAGCATGGTGCTGGCCACACTGACCATACAAGGGGAGCCAGCGTGGCCGCACCAAGGAGCGCAGCAGCCAAAGGCAGGGTGCCAGCACATAGACTGGGCAGTGGGGTGCCCCGGAAGCAGCTGTCCTCTCTTGCTCAGGGAGGTGCTTTTTGCACGCTCTCTGAGGCCATTGAGGAGAGGTTCAGCTCATCCTGCCGGCCACTCCTCGGCTTTCAACAGGCAATGAAGAGCTCAGAAGCCAACCTTCAGGAAGCAGGCAGGGTCTTCAGGGCAGCAGCCCAAGACTTCGCACAAGCATTTCTTCCTTGGTACTCCTCAGCACCTCTGTGAAGTGGTCATTTTCTCCAGAGTAGGGTAGGAAACCAGGGCTCACAGAGAGTGGTACTGTTCTCAGCTGCTGGGAGTCGCACCCAGAGCCTCACAGGGCTAAGCGCGCCCTCCACCCCTCGGCCCGGGGAGAGTGGTGCTTGCTCCCTGTTGAGAAGTGACTGAACGAGCCCCAGCCCTGCCGGGCCCACCCCGTAGGGCTTGAGACCACCACGTCTGCAAACGTTGGCGGAAGCAAGGGCCTGGCATTATAGCAGATCAAAGGGAGAATACAACCCTGTTTTCAGGTTTGCTATTCAGATTCAAAGCAGCTGAACATTTTTCTTTTTCTGTCTTTTTTTTTTTTTTTTTTTTTTTGCTTTTAATTACAAGACCAATATTAGAGATTAAAATTGCAAAATGAAAACCCGAAGCTGAAAAGTCCATGGAAAAATGAATACTTAGGCCGCATTTATATCTGCCGCCAACACTTAGAGAGCCAAGATTAATGGAGCAAGTAGCACGGCGGTGATCGCCGTGGTGACAAAGTCTCCATTAAGCCTTGCGTGAGGAGACAATGAAAAGCTCAAACATCTGCCAGGTTCAGCCAGAGTTCATGTAGGCTAGAGCCCGATGCGCTCCTACTTCCTTAGAGCTACCAGGGTGCAGATGCTCCCTGCCTCAGGAGCAGAGGGGCTCAGAGGCCCCTGGGGAGCACCAGTGCGTAAACTGTGGCCTCCGTCCGAACTCCCAGGGCTCCGTCTATCGAGGGCGGCTCCTCCCAGCTTCTTCCTGTGGAAAGGAAGCAGGGCCAAGCACGCCAGCACCGCAGCCAACTGCACGTAGCCCCTACTTCAGGTCCACTCTGTGGGATGGGGCAGAGTAAGTCAGCCGCAGTGGGTGCGCGCGGCCCCTGCCCATTTTCCTCTTCAGCTTTCCTTTCTGTCTTAGCAGGTGCAGTGGTGTCTCCATCCTTCAGCAGCTTGGCCAAAAAATGTTTTCCTTTTGCTTCTCTTCATGGATCCAGTGACATGAGCCAGTGGTGGCGAGCCTATGGCACGTGCGTTGTTTTTCTTTCAAGGCAAAGCAATGTTAATGTGACTTGATTTTTCTAAACTGAAACCTCATTATTCTGGCTTAATTGCAGGGTCAACTGCAATAGCCGAGGGGGTTTGGGTTGCAGCTCGGGCCCTTCTCTCTGAAAGGATCGCCCTCACTGATGCAAACACACCCCCACTGTGCTCCGACTTCTACGAGGCGGCAAACTTGGATGCCACTTGAGAGAGGTCCTGCGGGGCCACCCTTCTCTTTCACATACTGATCTCAGCTCCCTCCAGGTTGCCACAAATGGAAGGGTCTCACCCACGTTTGAGGGTCAGATGAGCTTATGATGTAAATGTCCAGCAATACACAAAGCTGTCCAGAAATCACCACACCGAATGACTAGTTACAATGGGTATATTCTTAGGTATCCATTAAAAAATAAAATTTCAAGAGTAGCAGCTCTGGCTCAGAATGCCCCTTCCCTGCCAGCATCTAGTGTGAGGTTAGTAAATTCTTGTCATTCTTCTTGAAGACAAGAGGAGACAAACGTGCTCACTAACGGCAGATTTTTGTGCTGTTCTCCATTCAGAATATGCTGGGGACTTGCTGGTGCCACAGCGGTCTGCCTGTCACATCCAGCTGCTCCACTGTGTTCCGTCAGTTGTGTTGCCATTCCCTAGTTTTAGAAGCCATCATATTTTTATTCTTTATAGGCAAGACCTAAAAATACACCCTTGGTTCTGGCTGCTTGCTTTATATTATTATAGTGTTTTCCTGCAGCAGACTGTTAAATTAAAGGCATCTTCTTCTACCCTGGCCATAGCTCTTAGCAAGGCAGGTACCCTTCCCTGTGCCTTTTTCAGGGCTGGACCTGTGGCAGTGACCACATCCTACAAGGACCGTGGCTCTGCTCCGGCCGCATGTTTCCTCCCTCGAGCCCCACGTGAGCACAGCGGAGAGCAGTGCTGTTCTCCTGCCTGGGCCAGGGCACAGCACACACAGAGCAGACCGCGCTTTCCACAGCCCATGCACGGTGGCCGGGGCAGGGAGTGGCTCGCCAGCACAGAGGGGCACTGAATCCACTCCACAGAACAACGAAGATGGCAAGGGCAGAAAGCCATAAGCCCATTCCATGAATATTTTGAAGTATGGTATTCAAGCTACATTTCTGAATCTAGGGGACACAGTGGCAGTAGTAAAGGAAACCAAGTTCTCATCGTCAGGGTGTTTATGTATTGTAAATTATATGTGTATATGAAATTATACAGATTACCCCCGGCATACTGTATACATACACACTGGTCCTTCAGCTCATGAACTCAGTTCTCTGATCACAAAGTGAATGGATGGAAACTGAATCAAACTTCCCCACAAGGTCAACATTGAGCCTAAGCATTGAATCTGATGCGTTTCTCTGTGAACTCAGTTTGTGACCGGAATCATGGAAAGCACCAAGTTCATGACTGAGGCACCACTGTCCTGCAGGTCTTACTAGATGCAGCCAAATGGCTCTTCCTCCTAAAGGCCAACCGAGCATCTCTTACCTAAAGTGCCGAGGCAGATGTGCTTCAACCTTGGGAATTTTTCCAAGCTTACAGGATTTGCCTATACGTGATGAGATGTCCTGGAGTTGGAACTGAATTCTAAGGCAAATTCATTTATTCCATATATTGTCAATACACATAGCTTAAAGGTAATTTTTATATTTTAAATAATTTTGTTTATGAAATAAAATTTTATGGTGTGACATTTTCCACTTGTATTAGTGTCATTTGGGAACTCTTGATTTTGGAATTGGGAGCAATTTGGATTAGAGTTGCTCAACCTATGTTTAGTTATTTACAAAGACAGCAGACATTCAGGGTGCTGTCTCTTCCATTCTCTAGCTTTGAAGAAGGAGGAAGATAAAAATAAAATTAGTTATTTTTAATAAATAAATGTTATTAATTGTTGTCTGTTTCCTTACTATGTGTGAGCTTAGCAGCAGCCCAGGCTCCTGCTTACCTACACTGCCCTGCACTGCACCAGTTTTCTGATGAGGGGCTGATTCCAGCCCAACTCTGGATCCTATGGCAGGAGGATCGCAGGAGACTGCGGGAAGTCGTGGCTTACGACGGCTGAAGTCCTGGGGGAGCACAGCTTCTGGGGTGGCCTGGCCATGCTGGGCCACAGCTCTGAGAGCCCAGTGGGCAGTGTGAAGGCAGCAGTCAGGCTGCCAGCTGCCAGCGAGGCTCCTGGAGGAGGAAGAAGTAGCTACCACCACCCATGCTGGCCAGCAGACTCATCTCAAGGCCCGCCTTGCACGCGTTGCCACTGCCTGCAGTCCTGGCTGCTGAGACGAGCCCTGACCTGCCCTGCCTGCCCCCAAAGCACATTTTCCCCAGCTCCCTTTCACTGTTCTCCTCAGCACTGGAGTCCAGGCAAGTGGAGGACCTGTCCTGAAGTACATGGCCAAGACCCTGACGCCCCAATGGACACTATTGCCACTCTCTTTTTCAGAGAAGCTGGATCTAGCTAGCTTTGGCAAGAAGGCACTGTTTTTGATGACAGCAGAAGCCTTGGCTAGGGGCCTCTGGTTGAGTCTATTTCTTTTTTCCCTAGAGCTACATGCAATTCCTGGGCTGGAGTCCCTGACTTATGGGTGGTTGCTGCCAGCTCTCAGCCTCTGCTGGCCTGGTTTCTGCACTCATGGTAACTATGTCACTTGTACCTCTTGCCTTCACCTAGGGTTGTGACCAACAGGCACCACGCTGCTGAGCTGCGGCGCACCAGGGTTTCTGGAAACCTGTCCGGCAACCTCTTGCTTTTCAATCCAGATCTGCTCAGATCTGTTATGATTCCACTCTGAACCCCTCACGGATAAACCCAGATGTCAGATGCAACCTGTCACAGCAACAAGAATTCGGACATGGTCCCTTTCGAATACATTAAGTATTTCGCAGACATGGATCCTCCCCCTTCCGTACAAAGTTACCCGATGTCAAAGGGAGAAAACTGAAGCCCAGCAAAGTGTGCTGTCCAAGGTCACACAGCTGTGCCAAGGTCACATGGGAGCCCAGCACAGACAGGGCACACGGGAGGCCGGGAGGCCTGTGCTGCATCTGACTGGAGCACTAAGGTAGGCAGCAGGTGGCAGTGCTGAGGGGAGTGCTCGCTGCTTCCTTGGTGAGGAACGAGGTTGCAGAAGCAGTGAAAGAGGAGTTGCCATGCCTGTTTCAGGTTGCAGGAGTCCAGAGGCAGAGCTGCAGGCTCTGGGGACTCAGTACCGAGTTCTGGTGCCCTGGGGCTCCTAGGTGACTCGGTTGCTCAGACTTAGCATAGCAAGTCGGACTCCCCCTTCCCAGGTGCAGTCAGCCAGCTGACCCCTCAGCCTGCAACCTGGGGCAGCCACCTAACACCAGGACCCTGTGGCAGTCTGTGTTTCATAAAAGCGTATAAAAATGGGGAAAGCTCAAGCAGCACTGGGGCAGCACGCCCGACTCCCGCGGGAGCTCGGGAGCCTCACGCAGACACAGCGCAGAGCGCGGCACATCCCACGGGCTGGGCCATTCGTGAGTGGGCCTCTGCTCCCTGGAGGGATTGGAGGGGTGGCCGCTACATGAGAGTCGGTCCGCACTGCGCACACAGCTCAATACTAGGGCCCCTCTTAGGTAAAGGTGCTAGATCTCGCTTTGCTTTGGGCGTACTGACTCTTCCAATATACACTGAAATCCTACAAGCTAAGTGAAGGCAAAATAACCAAACCCACCCATGTGCGACCCAGAACATCAGGAAATAAATCCTAATGCTGCAAAAGGGTCTTTGTACTCCAGAGAAGGTCCACATTACTGTGTGGAGTATCCAGCTGAACAGTGCACAGGGTCACACCACTAGCTAGACCTGCTCGCACTGGGATCTGGGTGATGGGCAGGGTGAGAAGAAAGTGAGTCATCGAAAGACGCTATTTCCACAGGGGTGTCTTCTGGAACCAGACAACCCGGCAGCTTCTCTGAAGGGTTTAGCACAGAGCAGACTCCATGTTTGCATCCTTCCGTCAGGACAATGCTTCGGAGAAGAACGATGTGCGTGTGGTGGTGTAGAAGCCCCCAGATGAGGTGGCTGTGGGACAGAAGCCGCCGTCCCTGAGGGGACAGCGTCAGCTCTCCCAGGGAAGCACGTTGTCTGTGCACTTGGCCAGACTGGAGACACCACGAGACAAGAAGGGAAAGCAGAGAGCTTGTGGAGTTCATGGCCTATTAGGTAGGCTCACGCGAGATACGCTAATAAGCGCCAGGCTGGAGGGGAGTTGGAGGGTACAGGGGAGTCCCCCACTCCCTGTGACAGCCAGAACAGTAGTGTGGCCTCCCCGAAGCTCAGCTGCGCAGCACCGGAGTCCCGCCTTCTAGTGCTGATCCGATTCAAGTTCTCCCGCCAGACCTTATTCACAGATTTTGCTTAGCTTTGTCCTTAGCTTTAAGGCCCGGCTTCCCTGCTCAGCATCGCCTGACGCTTCTCACCCGGCGGCACCTTGCCGCTCTCACTCCTGTGCCACTAGCCTCGGACACTTGTCAATTTTCACAAAATCCTAGACCCAGGTGTGGTGGCACACACCTGTGATCTCAGTCTTCTGGCAGGCTGAGGCAGGAGGACCGTAAGTTCAAGTCCAGCCTGGGCAATTCAGCAATTTAGTGAGAACTGGTCTGAAAATGAACAATGAAGAAGAGCTGGAAATGTGTGGCTCAGAGCAAAGGCTCTGGGTTCACGGAGCGATTCTTCAAAAAACAGCATTGTCCGCACAGTAGAGGGGCAGGCAGCACAGCAGAAGCCTGCGGCCTGCGGTGAACTGAGGCTAGTCAAGGAAGTGAACGCGGAGTGAGGGCTTCAAAGGGAGAAAGGCAGACATTTCCAGGAGCCACCTGGGCCCGCAGTTCCTGACCCTTGAATACGGCAGCGGCAGTCTCAGCTCGTCCGGGGAGCATTGTCGCTGGTCCAGCGTCTGCAGAAGTGCTCTTTCCGATCCTTGCAAGCTTAAGGAGCATGAAACACAGACTTCGCTGCGCAAAGCCAGGCACATGTCATCCAACCAAGAATGGGAATCTCCTTTGATCCTGTGGAAGAAGGTTGAGAAAGTGCTGACCACAGATGGGAGCCAGCCCTCCCTCTCTGTCACTTCCAGCCTCTACGACGCTTGCCTGGGGCTGACAGGAGGAACTTGCTTTGGCTCCTCAGCTTTCCCACTGGGCCGTGTCTGCTGCCCCTGGCCGGCTCCAGACAGCTCTCACTTCATCTTCCTGTGGCTGTGTCACTCTGGGTGGCTGTCATCTTCCAGTCTGTGCCACTATCCAGGACAGAGGCCATGCAGGGCTCCTCTGAGAGCTGGAACTCCAAAAGTGAGTGGAAGGAAGCCCTCCACGGATAGACACAACTGTCACCATGGTCCGGGGCATGGGGCCCATGAGTTTTCCCCATGCAGTGAAGGAGGAATGAGGAGGACACTGAAGGCCAGAAGCGTCAGGAAGCAGGCCCAGGTGTGAGTCCACTTCCAAAACTATTCCCTGGGCCCAGCAGTTGGGCTATCCTGCGTGACTCCCAGCATCCTCTCTGTGTGCCTAGAGAGGCTCCCGACAGGAAGGATCCTGGGAACCCAGAAAGGCGTCCCATCGCCTCAGGCCTGCTCCTCTGTGGTCTGCCAGGAAGCAGCGCGGATGCTCCTTTCCAAAGCCTACTGCTTCTCCTGGGAGTGATCAGTAGAGGCCAGCAGGAGACGTGCCTGGCCTACCTGGAACCTCGGGTGAGACACCTGTTTAAGAATCCAAAGAGCACTGCCATTGTTCGTTAGAAAAGCTGTAGTATATGGATTACAGGGTGTAATTCAGCTGCTTTCTCCTTTTGTTTAGCAAGTGGAATTTCCATAAGGACTATTTTCCTTGAGTCATCCTGCCTTATTGTTAGCCTACACATAATTTTTAGTAACGGACAAGGGAAAGCTTCAAGTGTGAAGGGACTTCACACAATGCGATGCCTAATTATGCCTAAAAGAAAGAAGTGGGCGAGGCACTGAGCGATCAAGTGCGTTGTAATTTAGTTACTATGGCAACATGATGATTATGCTGAGTGGGGTCAGCTGGCTGTTTCAGGTGGCTCCACACGGTGCAGAAAAGGACTGGGGCAATCTGAAGGCCTTAGAGCATCAACTCAAAATGTGGGCAGAAGTTCCAGAAAGTCTCAGCGAGCACGATGAGAGGTGCCCCTACTTTCCGATTATTGTTGGGGAGCTGTGTTTGCATCTAAGTGCCCAGCTTTACCAGATCCTTTATCACCAGGATCCTGATGGAGCAGGAAGCAGTCTGGGATAAGAGCTAGGAAAGCGTGAGGCAGACTCCAGGGGTCCCTGATACCCGTTCCTGGTGCTCTGTGCGCGTGGCCACCCACCTTCCCCCAGCAGATCCTTCCACCAACAGCAAATGGCACACAGCCCAGCCGCATTTGCTTACACAGCATGGAATTCTCATACACCTTACTGGGAGACTTCCTGCTGGGGTAACGTTGAAAAGTACATTGCCATTGCTGTGCACAGAGGCGGCAGAATTTGGCCAAAGTGATGACATCGAAAGGCTTGAGCTCCAAATTCCTCCTTTGCCTTCCTCCTCACCACAACCTCCTATCGTCAGCTCTAAAGAGATAAACGCTGCACCATGAAGCGTCCCTCGAGCACCTGCATCCAAGGTGACTTCCGCGGAAGGGGATGCTGACTTCCCCGGGGCCGATCTCGAGGACACTTCCTGGCCTCCAGGATCTGGTGATGCAGAGCCGAGCCCAGCAGAACCCAGAGAAGGACAAGCCCACTTGAAAATAGCACCCAAACCAAAGGACTTATAAGAATCTGCCAGTTTCATACTGTAGGAATCAGGATAAGCAAGGATGGGGTGGATTCTAAGGACATTAGGCCAGAATGGACAAAGTGAGGCGAATGTTCCAGTATTTATGCACTGACACAAATCAAATCTGCTGGCTTACGCACCCAGAATGTCACGCTGGCCTGCTACATACGCGGTATGACTGAACCTGGAATCGTGGCGGTCTGCAATCAGCGATGCTGAGCTGCAGGTTTCCTGGCAACCTGGAGAACGAGTTGAGCAGCCTCAGCCACAGGCATGCTGGGTGGTCTGCTCCTGCAGACTGCTCAGCTCCCCAGAGCAGCCTCCACAGAACACCTGCGCTGTAGTTGGGGTCTGGAATGGCATGACCAGACAGCTTGGCCAGGGCTGTCCTTCGTGACCTGGACAGAGCACAGTGGAGGTGTGTCGGAGGCACTCAGTTCTCTGGTCTTCATGAGAATAACAGGGCCCTGGCATCACAGGAACTAGGTGCCAGAGTTAATGAGCTAAAGGAAGGATTAAAAATTAGAAACCATTTTCTCCCTAGAATGATTTATTTTGCATTAATTTTAGATTTTGAAGACTTGCAAAGATTGTGGAGAGAATTCCTGTATTCCCCTCACCCAACTTCCCTTAATGCTAACATCTTTGGTAACCATGGAAACCCATCACAATTAAGAGATTAATGTTACACAGTAGAATTAACTGCAGGCTTTTAACTCTGTTCTTGCCAGTTCTTCTTCTCTACTGTCAGTGCTCTGTTTCCAGGCCCAATTTGAGGCCACCACACTCCCTCAGGCACCAGGCCCCCTCTGTGTTCGGGGTCTGTGACAGCATCCTCCTCTTCTCTTGTTTGCAGACCTGGACCGTTCTGGAGAGCACTTTGGTGTCAGGCCAGTGTTCAGCACAACGTTCTCAGCTTGAGTTTGTTTGATGATTTCTCATGACTAGACAGAGAGGAAAGCACTTTAGGAAGAGCACCACAGAGGACACACGCCCTTCTCCTGGACACCCTGCCAGGGGACACATGCTCGGTGCGGACTGGTGCAGACTGCTTGTATGCCTCTTGCTTACAGCAGTGGAAGTACTGGTCAGATTTCTCTCCTGTTAATCTGAGTTTTTCTGTTCTCCATTTATTCCATTCTCTAGCTCCGCCCCAAGTTAACAAGAAGGAAAATTAAGTTCCACTTTATGAGAGGGAAGGACGCTCACACAATACCCGGGGTCCTTTTCCTGCACTAGTTCCTTCATTCTGCCAGGTAGCATCAATGTGGACTCAAGGATCCTTTACACTTTGCATGCAAGTCAGTATTTGCATTTTCATTCTGTCGTTCACAATACTCCAGCTTAGGCAATTAGGAGCTCTTTCAGAACTGCTCCGAGGTCCTCGTGACACATGGCCGTCTTTCTGGACTCTCAGGCCTTCCACGATACTTTCTGGCAGTGCCTGAGGCACTGTGTCCACCTTAAATTTTCCTCTTCCAGCTTTAGAATCCACTGTCTCCACAAGGAGCCTTGGAGAGTGGTGCTGGAAACCAGGATCTGACGGCTGGGTGTGCCCATCGCTGCTGGGTACTTGCTACTTTTGGTCTTTTCAGTAGCATGGATAGAATACATGTGTGTGTACTATTCATGTATATTTCTGTATATATATATATATATATATATATATGTATCTTACACTCATATATGCATGTATATATCAGTATAAGATAGATACATAAATAGATAGACAGACAGACATGGGTTCATTCTTGTATCATGAATGAAATTCTAACTCAGCACTTCAGAGTTTATTCCAGCTTCTTCCCTCTGCTTGCATATTGATAACTTCATTTCAGACAATAAAAAATCTGTAATTATTAATCTAAATCAGTGTAATTTTTTCTTTAGTATACACGTAACTTCAATTCAGAATTGGTAACCCATTTCAGTGATACAGTGCTTATTTACAGTTCTTTTTCTTTAACTATATGCCATCCATTGAAGATACTCTTTTAAAAGTTTGCTCACTTTTCCTCACTCTAATTAGTGAGGTGGCATCACACATTTATAAGATAGCCAGCTTCACTCAGGATAGCGTGCATCCGATGGTGTCATCCCCAATGGTCTCATGGTTCCCTTTACAGCTGCATGCAGCTAGTTTCAGCCTTTGTGGTGTACAGTGCTATGACCTCCAGTAAGCGCACAGTCACATATCTGTCATCATGACACCACACAAGGCCCTTCCATGACCTTCGCTTCTCTCGTGTGTGTATGCCAAGGCTCTTCCTCTAAGCCTTCCCTAGGATGTCACCATTTGCCAGAGTCCTTGTGCGCTAGCAGAAGGATACTAGTTACACCCTCACTCTCAGACCCTGAGGCATTACAGCCCTTGACTCTGTGCACAGGCCAGCCCTAGTCTAGGCAAAACACCATCTCGGCATGAACTCAACTCACATTCGATCTTAAGGTATTGAAGGCAAGCTTTGCAGTCATTTGCGAGTCCAAGAATGTGCCTGGGCCTAGGTGTGCCTGCCCAGCACTGCTTTCCTGCTTTCTGCTGTGAATATTATTTTGGCAGGGGGAGTCAGATCGAAGGATGTTCCATGGGTGCCCACTTCCCAAGTTATTTAAAAAGGTGGCTCCATATTTCTAGAGTAATTTTGGAAACTAATAAAGCTCTTAAGCAATAAAAATGATTATCACTGTCAAGCTCTCAAAGGTGGTTCTTGGTGCAGCCGTCGTCATGCGGCAGGCTGCCGGGTGGCCTCCCCCAGGCCCAGATGTACCCGCGCTTGTTTGGGAACAGTTGGGCTGCGCATAGGTGACCTCCATGGTGGCTCTGGTGTGAGGAGGGGGTCTGGCCGAGGCTGTGGACATGTCTTCACAGAAGCAAGCCGATGGTGTGCTGGGCCTGCGTTGCTTCTCGCCAACAGCCAGGGCTGAGCCCAGAGAGGCAGTCTATGAGATGTGGGGGTGGGGCATGAGATGACGCCTCCACGCAGGCCTGTGATACCCCAGAGAAGATTCATTCCCACGACTGACTGTAAAACAGGTTGCAGGTTGACCACAACATGAATCTGGCTGGCTGTCCCTTTGGCAGGAATGCTCCGTGCCCTCTGTTGGGAGGCTTGCCTACTCTGCCGTGGTCCAGCACATCCAGCCATCATCCCATCACCATTTTCCTCAATGTGAATGTGATCAATCATTACAAAGTTCTGGCTGCCTTGTGACCTTTGGTTCCCTGTGAATGAGCCACCCCCAACCTCCACTGCACTGCTGTTTGTCTCTTGTTCTTTCTTTTTGCCGTGCTTTGTAACCTTTGCGGGAAAGTGGGGGGCTCATTGCAGGGGTCCTGATACCATTTAACTTTCCTTTACAACCAATTCAAAAATTAAAAGGATCTTAGAGGATGACCAGGCACTACTGCACACTTACTTAGATAATGATGTTGCTCAAATGTAATGTTTTAAATAAAGAAAATCCATATAGTACCTGGCACTTGAAATACAGCTATTAACCTAGCATTTTTTTCTAAATCTTAGCGGAGATAATTGGTTAATGAAGTTCGCCTTGTGCCAAGAACAACAATATAACCTTAGTGCCCTAACTCCAAGCTATGATTGTTTTCCTGTCTTTAATAAATTGTTTAGAGGGACTTTGATCATCTAGTAATCCGCAGAATGTCACACTGGTCTGTTACGACAGTGTCACAGAAAGTAGATCTTAAAAGTGAAATGTAGCAAACAGCTGTTGCAGACACGTGCAAATTCCAGGCATCGAAACGAGAGGCAGAAAAGTCTGGGGATCTGACATATTCGAGAGGTACTCAGGAATAAGTGAAAGGAAGAACAGAAGACAAATTTTAGGAAAGAAAACAGAAGGGTTCCTACAGGAAATAAGTGCAACTGAGTCAGGCTTCAAAGACCTAAGCAAGTCAGACCATAAGCGTGCTTAGGTGGCAAATACTCCTGCACAACTGTAAAGGTTAATGAATCTGTACTTATCTCTCTGTGAGAGAAGAAGCATGATTTTCTCTATGTTGTCATATCCCCACAAAAGCATGACGTATCATCAGATGTCTTGAGTTCGGAGAGGTCAAGTTGAAATTCTTTGTGTCAGGAAATCAGCAACTGACAGGAAGTTCTGATTGCTTTATGTATTGTAAAGACTATGACGTAGTTATTCTGGCATATCTCAAGGTGCTGAGGGTTTTATTTTTTCAACCTGTTTATGAGATAAAAAACACCACAGAGAAATGCAGGGGAAGAGCCATTTTGCCAAGTACCCCACATCAGGAATTGATGCTTCGGTCTCTGCTTCCCCAGGCTTCATAGCTCTGGAGTGCTGATGGCCGTGGGAGAAGTGCCTCCAGCAGAGGACACATCATGGCGACACGGACCATCTATTTGCGGCTCCACCTACCACTGCTAAAGGCATTCACTTCATTGCTCAAGATACTCATTCTAGGTTCCAGGTGAGCATGGCTGAATTGATGCCTTCCCGTGAAGACCCTGTGGCTTACCAGAGCCGGTGATTTCTCTGGGTCTGACCACTTCTTTTCATACAGACCCAGAAATATTAGATGCTGGCAAAGAAAAGTGGCTCATGATGCTAGCCTGTCTACCTTGGCCTCCTGATTCTCTCTTTGCTCCTGGTGTGTCTGCTTGCATATGCTGCTTTCTGGACCACTTCCATGGATAGCTATGTCTTCTGGTACCTGGAGGTCTGAAGGGATGTGTGGGGTGATTGGTTCTGAATCCCTCCCACCGGGCTCAGCCCCTTCTGCACCAGCTTCTCTCATCCATCTTCTAAGGCAGTAGCTTCCTTGCTGGGGCTTCCTGGCTCCCCTCTCCATGAGCCCCTACAGGGGCCGCAGCTGACCCTGGAGCGCCTTGCTGTTCTTTCCTGATTTCCATAATCTTGTTCATGCTTCATAAATAATTACTTCATTAAAACTTTGCTCAATGTGACATGTTTTGAAACTATCACACTAGCCTAAAATAGTAGTAAATGCAAGTGACCCACAGGTAATGTGCAGAAAGGAATCAATCTGTGAAGTTCGGTGGCTAGCTCCATGGATCCTAGCAATGTACTCAGATATCTGAGAGCCATTGTTCTGAGTAAATTTTATTGTTCACCCCAGTGTGAATCTTACTGGCTCCCCTACGGCTTTTAAGGCCAATTGTATGCTTTATTTATGTGTGATGTAATCACTTACAAGCATCTGAGTTTGGCAGTGAAGGCCACTTTGTCTAAGGCAGACAATACGTAGATATCACCCAGTACCCGTGGAAAATTGACTCCAGGAGTCTCATACGTATAAAAATGCATGATGCTCAGGTCCCCAATATAAAATGGCATATTATGGACATGTATCCTACACATATCCTCCTGTAAGCTTTAAATCACCCCCACACGACTTACGGTACCTAATACCGTGTCCGTACTATAAAAATAGTGGATATATTGTAGTATTTTTGGAAAGAAGACAAGAAATAAAAGCCTGCATTTATAGTGTGTGGATGTATTTTTAAAAAGCATTTACTATTTGAAGTTGGACACAGAGGGCTGAGTGGAGCGCTCAGTGTGACTGATTCCCAGGTCCACATGCAGAGAACCCAGGTGATCCATTGTACCTGCATTATAAAAGGCAGCCGGAAATGCTGGCTAAGGACGTGGTTTTTGTAAAAGCTCAGAACCTCAAAATGGAACCATAGAATGGAAACCCAGCAGTGATGCCAGCAAGGAAGGGCAGATTAGACCATCAGGGGCTGCCCGTACTTTCCTCCTTTAACAGCTTTGAATAAGGTGGAGTGGAAACAGCTACATAGGCATTTAGATCGCTGTCTGATATATAGTAAGTTCTCAGTGACTATTTGACATATGGAAGAAAGATACTTCTATTTAAAATTGTAGTTATGACTTTAGTGATTTCGGTGGTGACCTGCATCACTGTGTTGCACGTGATCTTGGGAAGCATATGTTCGGTCTTCCCCTCGCCCCCTGGCATGAAAGTGGGCAAACCCTCCGGGTTGCCAAGCGGTTTTCTCTTTCCCAGGGCTCTGAAGCTGCGTCATTTCTGCTCCCATCTGGGAGGCTTCAGGGTGGAGCTGAAAACTGGGCACTGGGACTGACAGCTGTACGCCCAGCGTTCAGGGGAGGCAGAGAGGCTGAGAGCTACGCTGGTCGCCAGCTGCCTATGACCTAATTGTCCCTTTATAATGAAGCTTTTTACAATATCCTTTTAAGAAATACATCCCCTTATAACAAAGCCCTCAAAGGCAGAGTTTGCAGAGCTTCTGGACAGTTGGACGTATGGAAACTGCTAGAATCTGGGACACCAGAAGGCTGAGTGGGCTTCATCCTTCATGCAGTGCTTGGCCCTGTGCATTTTCATCCGTATGGTCTGCAATGGCTCGATGATAAACCAATCAGTGTCCGTCCCTGGGTTCTTGGAGCGGCTCCACAGAGTTATTCAAGCTAGGAGGGATTTTTGGAAACCCAGCTTTGTAACTTGCCAGTCAGACATATGACTTGGGCTTGAGGCTGGCCCCTGACGTTGAGGGCTAAGGGTCCTGCCTTGGTACCTAAGTCCTCACCCTGTGGGGTCTGGTCATCTCTCCAGGGACAGAGTACCAGATTTCACTCACAGGTGAGGACACCCAGTGACAGAACTGATGTCTTGCTTGCTTGGTGGAAGCCCATGCATGCAGCTGGCTCCAGAAGCAGGCTTTAGGAGTGCAGTGAAAGAAGCTGAGTTTGAGTCCAGCTTTATCCTGCACCATCAGATCACATCACAAAGTGCTCGGTGATCGCGCAGGGCAGCTGGCAGCTGCTTACGACAGAGCAAGGGTCCAGGAAGTTCTACACCCACTCAGGTCTGCCCGGGCCTCTGGCACAGGCAGCTCAGGGGTGACTTCTGCAGGCCAGGCACAGGAACTGGGGAGGCAGGGGGATGGGAAAAATGTTGCGAAGCCGGTAACTAAAGGAGGTCTGGATTTCTCCACCTTTTTGGAAGACCACAATCAGTTGTTTCTTATTTTGTTTCACTTTCGGCAGCAGCCTGGACAGTGCAGTCACTAAGCAGAGGTTTAGCCAGAGAGCCAAGGCAGGATGCTTAGGTAAGCCCTGTCCTCTGCACCATGGAGTCAATAGCTTATCTTTATATTTCACTGGCAGGTTTTACTTTCTTCCTGGAAGTTGTGCATGCATGATTTTCAGAGACCTGCAAGAGCCCCTTATGGACAGAGAGAGAGAGAGAGAGAGAGAGAGAGAGAGAGAGAGATCTGGGCTGTTCCCTGTGAAGCTGGACAGAGCCTACCTCCTGCCCGTGTGACCGCTGATGCTCAGCTATGCTCTGCTGCTTCTCAATGGCTGCACTTATGGGGACATCTGAGGCCACAAGAAGAAAGGAAGACCAGGCATCATTCCTGGAACAAAATTCAAACGTGGCTGACAAGGACATATGCAGCTTGCCAGCTTCTTTGAGCTAGCGCTCAGTAGCCTGCACAGTGTGGGTCTCTCTGAGCTCAGAGGATGGCATGCTTACTCCATTTCCCGATATGCGGTGAAAGCATCACTCCTGCCTGAGCACAGGTAGCGTAAAGGAAAAGCACCTGACACTAGCGATGCTGATGATCCCCTCTTCCTTTTTAGCACGCATACTCATGGGAGTATGTCTTAATGCTCCTAGGATGTTATTGCTAAGATCATTTCTTAAGGCTGTTTAGATTTAGTAGGTTTAGAATACAATATCCTTTTAAGAAATGCATACTTAATTATTATTTTACTTAATAAATGCTCAAGTTCAAAAGCAATAGAGGGCCAGCCTAAGAATTAGGGTCGCACCAACAATGCTGTTGCACCGTCTCTACCCAGGCAGCAAAGCTTTCGATCCAGGCCCTGCAACAGAACCTCAGGGAGAGCTCTCTTCCTCTCCTCCTCCTCCTCCTCCTCT
>NDGM010935770.1:0-11076 GCA_002564305.1 Octomys mimax | reverse complement strand
TTTTTTTTTTTTTTTTACTTTTTATGTTAAGAAAACATCTCACTAACTCACTTAGACAGGACTCAAACTTGTAGTCCTCCTGCTTCGGCCTCCCATGCCATTCTTCTCATTCAGTTTCCTCTGTACCTGAAAGACAGAGATCCAGTAATGGGCTGATAAATGCTGACCACTCTGTTCTTTGGATGGTGTCACAAGAGGATTCCTGCTCCAGTTTGCACCATTTGCCAGTCTTGGTGGTATAGTATTTCTACCTCAGCCGTTTCTGTGCTCCACATGACAAGAGACTGCCAGCGAGCTGTGGAAGCTGTGTCTAGCTCAGCTCTGCAGGTATGTGAGTGTCACACTGCAGATAGCAAGCCTCACTGGACCTTCTCAGCAGCAGGTTAGGTCAGCCCCCTGTGTCCCCACCCAACAAGTGCTAAGCCAACACAGCTGAAGTTGGGAGCAAGAATAAGGATCAACTCCACCCACCCACAGCCAGCATGAAACATATGTGCACATGCGTGCACATACACACACATACACAGACAGACAGACACACACACACACACACTCTTCCTCTGGTGAATTGTCGCAAATTTGAATAAAGAACATAACATACTATATGTAACAAACTTCTCCACAAAGGGTAAATGAATCTCTTTCTCGGTGTAATTTCTAGCTCTTGGGCCACTGTTCTTGTTTATCTTTTTTCTCTCACTGCCCCTGCACCTCTCTGCATAGGGACCTGTGGTTTTTTGGCAAAATCACTTTTGTGCCCTGGTACCAGGCGGCACCCTATTTTATGTGGGTTGAGGTTATCAGTTGCATAAAAGGCAGAGAAGCTGTCTGAGAAGTGCGCCTTTCCGCCTCCTTCCTGAGCCTCCTCCTCCTGGCCTAAATGTGCTCTTGCCCTCAGAGCATGTCCTTAGATCCTGCCCCTGGTGAGGTTCTGCCCGTCTCTTTCCATGGAGCCATCCGAGGACTGCCTGGAGGCTCCAGTCTTTGTCCCCCACCCAACTGCTTGTTCTCTGCCTTCTTTGCCCAAATTCCAATGGCATCCCATCCTCAGGATCCTCGCACACCTCAGATTACACTCCTGATCCCAAACTCTAAGTCCCTCCTTTCTTCCCAAATCACCTGAAGCTTTAGCATTTACTTTGGTGGGTGGCTTGAGGTTCAACTTTACAAAGACAAGCGTTTCTGAGTTGCATCTTCAGTAATTTTCTCCTCCCTTACACATCCTTACCTCCCCCCATATTCCTACTCAACGCTGAGCACATCCCAGCAGGCCACAGAGCAAATAACAATCATCTCTAACAGAATCAGCACGAACAAAGTCTGACACTTACGACTCTAAAGCATTTTTTATAGTATGGCAAATCCCATTACCATGCAACAAAGAACAGCTAATTGTTAAGAATTAATAATGAGAAATAAGTATAGATAATGGTTTAGCTGACACTGTCATATTTTAGTACAATATGTTCTGAAATATTTGCTCCTTTGGGTTGTGAATGTGCTATTTTTGTCACTAATAGGCCTATAGAAGCCTGGTGGAAATGAGAAGTTTTCTCAAGGAAAGTTATGCATTCAGAGATTTCTCTGATAAGGGGAAGGGGTCAATGTGCCTGTAGTTTCTGCGCTTCATTAAAATTCTGCTTCCATGCTGTATAATGTGAGTAATATTAATTTTCTAAACATTCATGTACAGCAGCTGCTAACTAATTTCCATAACACTATTCCTATTCTACAAGCATTTTAAAAAGGCAAAAGGAGACGACTCCTGTCTGAAAAAAAAAAAAAAAAAAAAGGCTCATCCTCACCCAGTTCTGCTTTATCCCAAAGGATGGGAAAACATTAGGAACAGCAGCTCCCCAGGCAAGGGGTGTCTGGTGTTCGGTGAGTTGCTTTACACCCCAGGGCTGCTGCTCCTGGAACAAACTGCGGGCTCATCCACAGTGCACCTTTCCACTGAATGTTTTTGTGGTGCCCAGTTCATGGGTTGATTCCTGCACCACCTAATGATGGGGGCATTTCCACAGCTCCAGTCACACGAGGTACACCTGCTGCCCTTCCCCTCTGGCCCCAGGTGGCTAAGGGCTGCCCAAGACAGGTACCATTCAATCTCCCAAAGCATTTCTGGGAGAGCAGAGTACCGGGATACTGAAGCTATTGCTCCTTAGAGGGGTTCTCAGGGCAGCCTCCACTCAGCTTCCTTCAGAAATCATTGAGCTGCCCAAGGTCATGGTCAGAATGCAATTCCTAGCATTGAACTTTCTCAGACTGAACTTCTCTTTTCCTTTCATCCTCTGATAAAATAAAGAGCAATGGGTATCACAATCTTAAATGCTATTAAATCTGTCTAAATTCCTCCAGCAATCCTGTCATTTGGAGGATATTTTCCAACTTGAGATGCATTTGCTTTTGAAGTCCATCATCTTTCCTTCATACCCCACCCCCAACTTCTCTCTTTAATGTTTCTTTCCACTCATTCCCAAGAGCCCAGCAATACCATCACATCAGTCTACTGGCCACCTCTCCAAATAAACCCAACTCATTCAAGTCTTTACTGAAGCTGTCATCTCTAGCTACGTAAGCACTCCTCTTCAATCTCAATAAAATTTTACTCTTCATTCCTCTCTAATTCCACACATAATGTTAATCACTTCACTTTTCACTCTCCTGGCCTTTGTTGATATGCACCATCTTGCATTGCAGTTGGCTGCTTGGTTGGTTGGTTGGTTGGTCAGTTGGGTTTCTGCAGATCCATTTACTTTGCCTGTTTGTGCATCTGTGTATGTGTTATGCCAATGACACTGTGGACACTTAATACATCTTTGCTGAATAAGATTTACCTTCCACATGCACCTCCACAAGAATAAGTAAAACTTGGTCACCAATTATTTTTCAACCCACATATGCTTATAACTACAGTCAGATCTAATAAAACTAAATAATCTCTGCTTTGATTCTGTAGGTTTTCCATCCAAGTAGTAGTTACATTTACTGATCATTTGTCATTTATGTAAATTAGCAAGTATATTAGATTTTTCCAGATGAATAGAACCAACGAGGCATATGTATATATCCCTGGAAAGAGATTAATTATAAAGAATTGACTGGCACAGTGAGGAGGCTGAGAATTCCCATAATCTGCCCTCTGCAAGCTGAATACCTAGGAACACCAATAATACACTGCCAATCTGAAAGTAAAAGCTTCAGAACCAGGAGAATTAATGACATAAACTCAAATTTAAGTTCAAAAATCTGAGAATCAAAAACACCTATGGTAAAAGTCCTAATCTGAGGGCAGCGAGGGCTTACGTCCCAATTCTCCTAGTCAGGCAGTAAAAGAAAGACTCCTCCCTTGTCCCACTTCTGGCACTACTGATCTCCTCAACAAACCAGGTGATTCTCACTCACGCTGGGAAGAACAACCTACTTTACTCAGTCTACTGATTCAAGTACTCCTGTCACCTGGAAGCACCTTCATGCACTACACAAGCCAAAATAACATGCAGCTCATACCAGCAAGCCCCCACGAGCCAATGGAGTAGACCCATATAGGTAACCATCGTAAGTGTATTAGATAGCTCGATGCCAGTCCGCACCAACAGTCCTACGAGATGTGTACACTGTCTCCATTTTGTAGACTATCAGCTGAAGAATCAAAGAGGTGAGCCCACATAGCTAGTGAGTAGCAGACTGGGGACTCCAAACTGGGAAGGGACATCTCCAGAGCCTGTGCCCCTCCCATCCTCCTGGCTCTTGACACAGAGAGCGACAGCTGCGCCCACACTGAACAGAGCAGCCTAGGAAAAGGCCAAGCAAACGGGCTGCTCACTGGTGCGTTCAGCCTCTTCTTGTGTCATCGCTTGTCTGGGGAGGGTACACAGAGCTCCATGGGCCCAACCAGCACAAACAAATGTGGACTGAGCGTCAGCACAGAGGGATAGCCTTCGCAGGCTTTCCTTCCTGCGAGGCCCGCAAGACCCCGGAGCAATGACAACTACTTTCACATTTGGCCTCTTTCCCGGTGCTCTCCTCTCCTCTCTTTCTGACTCCTCCTCGATATTCCCACTGCTTTTGTTCCACTCGCTGTCACTGTACAATCACTCCTTCCTCTTTGTGTATTTTAAAGCCTCACACAGTCCATCCCTAGAGTCGCTGCCTTTCAAACTGTCAGAATTGTCCAAGATGCAAACTCCAAACAATAGACAAAAATGAATGTTGCCCAAAAGTGAAAGCTCCACATGTGAAAAGAGTTCCAAATGCAAAATTACTGGCCTCTCTTCTGCTCTCACGGAAGATTCTCTGGCTAACATTTTTGCCTTTGCTCCAAATGTGATGCCAGCCTTGACAGACACCAACATTAATGGCAAGGAACATCTGCACACATCTACCCTCGAAAGCCAGTTAAATAACTGGGAACAAGTCAATATTAGTCTCAAGTTGGTGAAGAGTCACAAACCTAAGTCTTGAGTCACAAGATTAAGTCCTAAGTAATAGGAACAAGTGATGTACCTCATTATTTATTTGAGGGAATCTCCATTAGAATGTACTGTTACCAAGGAGAGTGGATCTTTTTATTTTTAATTGACTGTTTTGGAATAGTTTTGTATACGCCCACCCATCTGAGGGACACTTAGAATGTAAGTGACAAAGAGTCTGGAGCTGAGGATTAGGGCTTCCTGGGCAGCTACTTCTAAAGGACTACTCTATCCTCTTGACCAAGATGTTGTCAGAAGGAGAAATGGATCAATTTCAAGTAGGCTATGAAGGAAGCTACCCCAGGGAGGCTGGAAACAATGTCTTCAACCCAAAACATTTATGCCAGCTCCTAGCACATAGTAGACATCCAAAACACATTTGGTAAAAAGTAGGAGAATTTTCAAAGTTAATAAAATGAAATTATTTGGGGTATCACAATATATTGTGACTTCCGTAATATTTTTCAGCTCTCAAAATCCTGCACTAAATGTTATTAAGCATTCAGAAATACAAAGACAGGAGCAACAGGAGTGTAGGACAATTAAATGTATTCTTTAAGTTACATCCAAAGAAGATTTTGAGAATTTACTGTATCCCTGTGGCAGATCATCAGACTTCAGCTGACACTAAGGCAAACCAGAGGTGGGCCCTGCTGCCCAGATGACCATCTGGTGACAGTCCCCTGTACAGCCAAGGAAGCCACCCAACACTACCCCCCAACATTATATCCCTATTACCCCTCACAGGGCCTTAAATTACACCATGACAGATTCATTCCTTCAGGTTCTGAAGGTTAATTGAATCTCTTAGAAAAGGTCAAATACTCCTATTATGAATCCCTTCTTAAGCCATTATCACCTGAGATGGGACACGAGCACTAGACCACAGCTGGTGGAGTGTGCCAGACACGAGAGATGAAGACCCTGTGGAGGGCAAGATTTCAAGCCAAAGAAGTGGAGGAAGAAGGCACCTAAGGGCATCATTGATTCACTTTATTTGCTATTGCTTTTGTTTTTCCATGTCATAACCTGTTGAAAAAAGCATAGAGAGTCCAAACAAGGCCACATCAGCCCCTGCCCATGTCCTTGGCAATGCCCTTTCCAGTTCTACTTCCTGGGTTTCAGGTCTGACACCTGAATTTTCTACCCTACTTCCAGTTCCTGAACCAATTCTAAGAATAACAGAAAACAATGCTTGGTACTTAGCTTGGACCATGCAGCATCCTAGGCCTTTTACAAGAATTATGTCAGTTAATCCTCACAATTACTCTATTCCCATTCTACAGGCAGAAAAGCTGAGAGTCAGAGAAAGTAACTTTTTCCAATTGCCTAGCTTTAAATTCCAGAGCCAAGATTTGAATTTACTTAAGTCTGATTCCATAGCCCAAATTCTTAAACTCAATACTAAAATGTCCTATAATTCAAGTTGAAATCATTGCAGTGCCCTTCTTAGGCTGATCCAAGAAGCAATGGTCCCATCCAAATCTGGGTTCAAGGTCCAGTTAAACTGAAGCATCTTGGTCTTTAAAGTTGTCATCTCTGAAACAGAGTTCATAAAATATACTTCATAGGGTTTGGTTGAGGATCAGATAGATTAATGAAGGGAGCACTTGGCCCAGAGAAAGTATACATCAATAGAGGGTATGAGCTACAAATTCACCTGCTTTTATTCAGAATGTTTCTGTTGGTCTCTAAGGAGCTGCTCAAGCCTCTACCTCCTGCCTATGATAACATCTTGTTGACAGTGGTTCTCAATCTGACCATGTATTCAACTCTCCTAGAAATAAAAATAAATATCCAATGATCTACTTTCTAAAGCTTCCCAAGTGACTCTACCATATCAGCCCTGGCCTGCAGAATGAATGTCCCACTTCTGCCTAACCCCAAAACATGCCAAGGATCAGCTTGATCTTGCTGCAAAGTCCCCTCTAAACTCTGGGCTGAAACAAGACTCCTAGCAGCCAGGTCTCTTTGCCAACAAAAAAGCACTTGTTAGACTGTGTTGAGGATTGCTGCATACTGATTACACACTCACAGTTACAACTCCTGCCTTTGTCCACCCTCAGTTCAGCAGACAAAGCCATTAACCCAAATTAGAAGGACCTGCTGCCCAAAGGACCTATAGGAATCAGATATTCCCTCTCTTACCTCCTTTCTTTTCTTCAATTCCTCATTCATTGTTTTCCCAAATAATGAAAAATCCACAGAAAAAGCCTGCTCACTACCTACTCCATACCCTGAATTGGAATCTCAAGGAGTTAACAAATTATCTGGATGCAAAGAAAAGCCTTCCATCTTGTATTCATCAGAGGTGAAATTTCCCCCATCTCACTCACACACTTGTCACCGAAGGAGATTGAGCTCACATTTCCGAAACCTGGCAGCATTTCACTCTGAGGCGGAAAACAAACATGATAAATTTCTCCTCCAGAGATAATTTCGGTGATGTGTATAGGCCACTGAAAATGAGGATGTTGTGACTTTAGTGCTGTGATAATATACGGCAGTAATTATATTAACAAGGGAAATTACATCCCTCTTTAGCAATTTCAGCTCATTCCACCCACATGAATAGTGGGCAGAAGCAAAAAATGCTGAAATGGTTTTAGTAAAATAGGGAGAACAGTATTTGCTGAATTTAGAACCTATTTTATTTTTATTTTTTTTATTTTAAAGAGAATAAAAAAATAATAGATAAGACATTAGAACCTATACACAATGTCCAAAACAAAAACACAAGATGATAGGTATCCACCAGTGGCTGTTATACCACACATTGTTGAGTTCAATATAGGCTCTAGTGTTAGAACCTACTTTAATCACTTTTCCAAAATGCACTGAGCTCCTACTATGTGCCAGGCACCATGCAAGCCTAGCAGAGGATACTAGAATGGATCAGGCAAGACCCCTAACCTCATGATGCTTACTCTGCCAGGGTGTATTTAAGACTTGTATAAATCTTTACAATACCAGGTAAGCCCTGAGAGGTGGATAGGGGAGAGGTACAGATGAAGTCCTATGAGCATTGAAAAATGAAGCCATCACTTCTAGATGAAACTATGATGAATCTCTGGCTTTCTCATAAAGCAATCAGGGCCCCAAGAGGTCATGAAAAAGTAGCACTCCACAGTTTGCCACCTTCAACACAAGCTGCAAACAATTAACACTAGAAATACTGCCCACTGACCTGGTCCACGATACTCTCACCCAAGACACTCCAGAGCTGTATGGCCTTGAAAGTGAATTTCATATTCCATAGCTTCTAGAATCCTTCTGAAAAGCCTTTTACCAAGAACTTGTAATAGTGTGGATTAATGAACTATAAATAGGGATTAGATGCATGGCTAAAATTCCATAATGCATTCTGAAGTTTTATTGGAATCAAATCTGAGACATTCATTCTGTGTCCTCCTTGCAACTCAATCAGCCTTTGTTTTGCTCCTTTTGTGTGCAGGAAGACTTAAGGAATTTCAACAAAAATACAACAAGGTGCAACCCCAAAGGGACTTGAAATCATAGTGATGATCTGCTATTTTATCAGCTTGATCTGGTGGAAAGACTATCAGGGTGAGAGTCAAATAGCGATAAGCTACATTCCTACTTTGCAGCCTACTAGTTCTGTTTATCAACAACAGAAAAAGAATTCCTCATAACTGACTTTTAATCTGTAAGGTGTTCAAATCATAAGGCTGTGGTAAAGATTATGCAGTATAGCATTAGAGAAACATTTTGTCTAATATATATCTAATGAATTTATTGAATATGTCACAAAATGAGATTATCATGAGAACATCATAAAAATACAGTTAAAGCCAAAGAAAGAGATTGTCTTGGGTTTTTGAGGGACTGGGAATGCTTCATGAGGAAGGTGTCATTTGCAAACAACCTCAAAGAACAGCTAAGGCTTTGTATACTGTTTCCTTGGGCTAGGGGAGAACATAAACAGGATGTGCTGAGATATGGCACTGGATGTGTAGACGACTACAATTTTGTATGTAAAAATATTTGGCTGACTGATTGGCTTCAATAAATCAGTCATTTATCACATGTGGACCCTGGATACCAATGCTAAAATCAAAAACTCCCAGCTGGGTGTGGTGGTGCATGTCAATAATCCCAACACTTGGGAAGCTGAGGCAGAAGAATCATTGCAAGTTGGAGAACAGCCAGGGCTATATAGTAAGCTCAAGGTCAGCCTGAATTGTATAGCAGGACCCTGTCTCAAGAAAACAGAAAAAAGAAAGAAAGATTTGGCCACATACACACACATAAATAAATAAATAAATAAAATTTTTAAAAAAAGAAAAGAAAAGAAAATCCTTTGATGTCCAGGGAAAAGAACACTAGACCAATCAAAGAAGCACAGTTGTCCAAGAATGCTGAAATAAGAGAGATGCTGAAAGATAGTGGTGAACAAGCCACTGGACCAGCAGCCAGTGGGGCACAGCAGGCTCATTCCACCTCTGCAGGCCTACTGGGAAGGAGTCATATGACAGGTAGCCAGTGAGGCCCAGAGGTCCACTTGGGTGGGCTTCATCTGGAAGGAGCCAAACACACTAACCAGACCCACGCCAGCAGCAGGCAGTCAAGTTAAAGTCTGGTAGACCCAGTAAGCTGCGGTGCACTGCTGGACCCAGCTGAGCCCAGACCAAGGCCCAGACCTACAAGAGCATCCTTGCAGCACAGAGCTTGCAGCAGGTAACTGGGGTGAACTAGTCTCAGTGGAAGACTCCAGATACATGAAGGGGAGGTGCCCACACAAAACTCAGGGAAGCTAAATTAAAAACAGATTCCCAATTTAAGATCAGCTTTGTTATACAGCTATAATGTTTGCTCCTATGGTCTAAAGTACAAACCCATTAGTTACAAAAGTTTGTCACTTTCTAAATTTTACTAGCTGTTATTAGTATTGATAATTATACTAATGTAAACATGGAACCATATCTGCCTTAACCACATGTTCTTCCCTAAGTAATAATATCAAGAGGTGATATTGGGCTATAACTTCACCAAAGCCCTACACTAAAGGACAGAGGACAGTGACAGACGGAAACCAATATCTCACTATCAATCAATAGAGAGGGAAAATCTTAAGACACATACAAAACAAGAATCTCTGACAAAGGAGAGATACCTAAAAAATAGACTCTCTACAGAGAGACTCTGACTGCACTGATACAGCTACCTACTATCAAACTTTCACAAAAGGTACCACAGAAATCAAAACAAAGAGTTTTCTCTGAAATAGAAAATGGCAAAAAGAAGGAACAAAATGGCAATCTCAGACCCCAAGCTTACCCAGAAAAAACCCAGGAGACATCAGCACAGAAGAAATTAGAAGTTGCACACCTGAAATCTCTGAAATAATAGCAACTGAAGGAAATCAAATCAATTCAGAAATAATCTCCCAGGTAAAAAAAGAAATGTTAACTATAATGAAAGAATTACTAAGAATTTCTAAAGAAGACACTGATAAAAAAAAATCATGGAGAATAGGAAAATGATGGAAACGATGAATTAGCATTATAAGAAAGAGATAGAATGCATGAAGCAGATTCAAAGAGGTATACAAGAAATTAAAAACTCCATTAAAAGTTGGCAAAACCATTTGAATGAAAATGAAGATAAACTTTCAGACCTTGAAGACACCATTGTAATTAAGGAAGCGGTAAGGAAAGATCTCTTAAATTCAACTAGTATCTAAAATAATAATTCAGAAGCTGCAAGACGATACAAAGATGAACAACAGAGACACATTCCTAGCCCAGGCCCGGGGAGTGTGTGGGAGAGCTTCCTGCTACACTGCGCCAGCAGTATCTACTCATCCCAGCCCAGGCGCGGTGTAGGTAAGACCCTCTTCCACTCCCTTGGGATGCCACCCACCACTCCGCAACACCTCCCGTACCCCGCCTGCCAAGTAGAAATTTCTGCCACATTCTGGGAACTCCCAAATCCAGTCCTAGCCCAGGCCCAGTAAGTGTGTGGGAGAGCTTCCGGCTACCCTGTGCTGGCATGAACAACTGGTCCCAACCAAGGCGCAGTGTGGGTGAAACCCTCTTTCACTCTCTTGGGATGCCCCCCATCACTCCATAGTACCCCCCGAAACCACGCCAACAGAGGAGGAATTACTGTCACATTCTGGAAACCCCCAGATCCAGTCCTAGTCCAGGCCTGGTGAGTGTGTGGAGAGCTGCCTCTCCCCCACTCCACCTTGTCCCCTCACGACTCATACATGCCTGGGGTGAAACCCTTCAGCTACAATCCCTGCAGAGAGTATATAGGACAGAGCCACCCAGCTAGTGCAGGAGCAGAACATCTTGCCAGAGGGGCAAAACAGGTTCACTGCCAAGGGCAGCAACAGGAAGGAACTGGGCACAACAGCAAGACCCAAGCCAGGCACAGCTGGATAAATCCAAATTTTGTACATCTACACCTGAACTCCAGTAGGTGCTAAGGCTATAACTGCAAGATCTACAACAAAGGTCAGAAAACAGTTCTACATAAAATGACAATGAGAAGGAGCAATATGCAATCACACAAACCAAGCCCACCCATAACAAGTGCAGAGGACACTAACACAGAACAACTTGGGAATCACACAGCT
>NDGM010935758.1:0-11517 GCA_002564305.1 Octomys mimax | reverse complement strand
CGAGCATCAGCAAAGATTAAACATTTTATATAAATGACTCTTAAAGCTTTACACCCCGGGACCCAGTGTACTCCACGTGCAGAATATATTTAGGCATTGCAAAGCTATTAATACATTGCACAGTTTTCAGATTTCAAATAAAACTGAAGGCTGCTCTGCGGCCGCTGCCTCCGGCTGCTGCTGCAAGTACGGTCCCAGCGAGTCCCTGCGCTCATCCATCGTCCGCTGCCCGACAAGCTCCCCGTGCTCCTGGGACTCCGAACTGCAAGGAAAGGGGCAGTGAGCAGAGAGTCTTTGGTGGGCGGGGACGCCCCTCCGCAACTCCCTCAGCGGCACCCAACTCACCTAGCTCATCTCAGCCGCTTGCGCGGGGTTTGCTCCGGGGCACCAACCCCAGCAGGCGCGCTAGCAGAGGGACATCCCTCGCTGGAGGATTTGCTCTCGGGCGCAGGTCTCTTTCTCTTGGCGAAGAAATCTGTGGGCGACAGCACGCGCGGCGGGTCAGGGGGGGGCGGCGCGGGGCGGGCGACTCGAGAGGGGGCCAGGAGGGGGCGCGGGGCTCTGGGCGGGGGTGGGGACGCCGTCCCCGCCCGCGCGGAGGTCCGCGGCGGGTCAGCTTTGTTTACGTCGCCGCGCAATGTGCTGTGTAAGCATTTCCCCTTGTCCCGCGGCCAAGCCCCCCGGGGCTGCTGCCGTACTTAACCCCCTCAACGCCGCACTCCCCGCGCCCGACAGCACACAAGAGGGGCTCTGGCGGCCACCGCCCCAGACTCTCTGGGGGCGGGGCTCACCCCTCCCCCCCCCCCGTCTCTTCCTCCTGAGCTGTGGGCAACTCAGCGGTGAGGGGAGGGGGGTGAGGCTGCAGCCGCGCCCTGCGCGCTGCGGGCCCTTTAATGCCACGGGAGGAGGCGGGGACCGAGCGCGGCCCCCGAAGACTAGGGAGAGACCAGCCGGCCGGACAAAGCGGGGCCGGCCTGGGGCGGGGCCGTGCGGGGCTCACCGGAGATGAGAGGCCCCGACAGCTTCTTGATCGCCGCGCCGTTGGCGCCGGCCGCAGCAGTGCCGGCCGCGGGACGTCCCGGAATCCCCGAGTGCAGCGAGTCGGCGAGCGGCTCGGGGCCGCGCTGCGCCACGTTCGCGCCAGACTCAGCGCTGTTTTGAGGCGCCGCGTCCGCGTCAGGGGCCGGGTCCGCGTCCAGCTCGGAAGCAGAGACCGAAGCCGGGGCCAGCGCCGGGGCCAGCACTGGAGCCAGCGCCGGAGCCAGAGCCGGGGCCAGAGCCGGGGACACAGCCGAGGCCAGAACCGGGGGCACTGGCGGGGTCAGAACCCGGGGCACAGGCGGGGGCACAGGCTGAGCCAAAGCCGGGGCCAGAACCCGGGGCATAGGCGGGGCCAATGCGTTGGCCAAAACCGGGGGCACAGCCCGTGCCAGCGCCGGTGCCAGAACCGGGGCCAGAGCCCGGGGCACAGCCTGTGCCAGCACCGGTGCCAGAACCGGGGCCAGCGGCCGAGCCACGACAGGGGCCGGGGGCGGAGTAGGCGCCGGGGCACGGGGCGGTGGCATCTGCCCCGGATCCTGGTTCGGGCCGTCGAAGGGCTCAGCGGCCCGTCGCTGGGAGCGCGGGATGACAGCCACGAGCACTGGGGGGGGCTGGTTCGTCAGCACCAGACGACAGCGTCCCACCTGCACCGATTCGCGATAGAAGGCGGGCACGGACTCGCTGTCCAGCTCGGTCCACTGCAGGCGTCCGGGTCCCCGGATCGGCACGTCGTCCTGGAAGTTGAAGTCCCAGCGGCTCTGGTCCTGGGCGGATATCTCAGCTAGACGCATCCGCAGCTCGCGGCCCACTTCCTCGTGGTCCACTGGCCCGAAGAGGTTACGGCAAGCTCTCGTGCGCGCCATCTCAGGCAAGTTTTCACCGTTGACCAGGCGGTCCATCGCCGAGGTACTGCGGAGGTACACGTCGGACATGATTCGGGCTGCGTGTGCCCGGGCAGCGAGAGAGGAAAAGGGAGCGAAAGAAGGAAGAGAGAAGAGGGCGGAGGCCGGGCGCGAGCGAGACCCAGCAGAGCCAAGTCCGCGCTTGCAAAGGGGCGCGTTAGGAGAGCGGGCGCTGCTGCTACCTGGCTGTCGGTGGTGGACCGCTCCCGTGCCTCGTTCGCTGGTTCTGTCTGGCTGCAGCCGCGCCCCCTCAGAGCTGCCTGCCTGCCTGCTCGCTTGCTCGATTGGGCCTAGCCGGCACCCCTCGAGCACAGCGCACTTGGCCTGTGGAACGCCCCGCCGCTTGTGCCCCTTTATACCCGCGGGCTCCACCCCCGCGCGCGCGGGCCCCGCCGCAATTAGCATAATGTAGTATTTTCAGTTTCAACAACACCAGGGCGATTGGTTAATGCCGCCCCGTCCCGCCCTCAGGGGCCCGGCCCCCGCGCACCGCCCATTGGCCGCGCGCACACACCCTGGGCCGGGAGGGGCGCGCGGCCGAGCGCGGCTGATTGGCGGCCACACGAGCGCGCCTTGGCGGGCGGGGGGCGGGGCCCGAGTTAAAGGGAGCTACGGGCGGTAACGTGACACCGTGGTGCCCCGCCCCCTCGCCCCATCCCCCCTTTTGCCCCCTCCTCCCACCGGCTCCTTTGTCTTTGGCGGGGGCTGCTCGGCGCGGCGCAGGCGCCCCCTCTGCAAGCGCGGTGGGCAAGGCCCTTGGCGGACCAGGCGTCCGGCCAGGCTCCACTCTTCGCCATTGGGCCCCCTGCGCCAACTGACTGGGCTTTAACGTGCTGCTGCCAGCTCGTCCCTGGCCTGAGTGGGGTCTCAGGCAGCGCCCGCGCTTGCATCCTGTCCATGAGGGATCCGTGCACCTGGGGCCGGGGCACACCTGCTGGCCCTCGGGTCTCGAGCGGGGAAGAGGGGACAGGGGTCAGCTCAACTCTTGCCCAGAGGGACCATGTGGCGAACACGTTGGGAACAAGCATCAGCTCTCTGGAGCCAAATCCTTGAGCCCACCTGCCCAGTAGTCGGAACACAGGCTAAGCCCATTCTGCGCTGCACCGGTCGTCTCATTGACCTGGTGTCCAACCCCTTTGGGCTCGGGCCAGGCCATACCAAGTCTGAGCTGTGCCCTCTAGGCTGGCGGCAAGCTGTTTTGCAGCCGAAAGGAAAGAATCTGCCTGAGGTCATAGGAGAAAGGCCTGCGAAGGACAGTGTACCCTTCCCCCATGGCCCGCTTCGTCGTGGTGTAGCCTGGAGGCAGAGACACAAACATGCTCTCGAAACTGGTGCCCGCTGTCCGCGCGGCACAGGTCCTCAGAGAAACTGTAATTTTTTGGTTGCCGCCTGGTGCAAGCCCCCCACCCCACAATACTCCCCTCCAAACCAGGAACCCCCTGGGGTGCGGGTGGAACGAGGACTGCCGGCCCTCTAAGAGGGTCTTGCACAGCCCTCAGGCCCTGGCAGAGGTTTCCCTTCAGAAGGAGAGAAAGTGAAGCCCATCCACCCCAACCTTTCTTGGGGTAGGATGCTTGCAGGACTCCCCAGAGAGTGCTAGCTGGAAAGTGGGGCCACAGGGAAGCTTTCCAGCATTCGCAAGCAAAGAGAGTGAACTGAACAAGACAGGCAAAGGACAAGGTGAAGTGCCATTCTTGGCTCCTCACGGAACCAAAGGTAGTAACTTTATTTTTCTCTTTTTAGATTTTAAATTTCCTGCAAGCACGAATGTCACAACTTTTTTTATCTTTAAGAAAATAGAAGAGGATGGCTGCTTCCCAAAGAGCCCATGAACTCCTGGAGCACAGCTGGAATGAACTGGCCTGGAGACAGGGCCTTGATCCATCCCATGTCCAGGACAGACTGGAGAAGATCCACTCCAGGTCATGCCATGCACGAGCTGCACTGGGTGTTGGTGCAACCCCAAGTACAGCCCTTATGATGCCCCGTGGGATGCAGCTGCTACCACTTTCATGGGAGGAACTGTGAAATGCCCAGGTGATGCCTAGGTTGGCTAAGGCCACTCAGCAGAGCTGGAACACCCTCCCTCTCCACTTTCTAGTTTGGCTTCTACTCCGGCTTTCTTTTTTCTACCTTGCCAGCTTAATTATGGTATCATTATTAGGTGCCTCTGTCTCTCCCTCTCCCATCCTCATTAGTACAGGGAAGGTGGCCTTCTCTAGACCCATGACTAGAGAAGGAAGGTATCAGCAATTTTGTTAGATTTGGCCCCAGGGGTGAGATTGAATCTCCCTGAGCCAGGAACACACCTGGACAGAGACTCAGGAGCTGGGGGCCGGACATCAAGAAGAAACCCAACCCTCAACTCCAAGGGACCTGGAAGCAAGCGAACATTGTCTAGGTACAACAATCCAGTTCTATTTTTGTAATTAAAAATACATCCAAAGGGAAAAGGAAACAAAAAGAACAATATTTGTACTCTGTTGCTGCCCAGAGCTGAAGTGGGGAGGGGGTGCTGGCCCCAGAGGTGTGTGCTGAGCTCAGCAGGGACCGGTTCTCTGGGCTCAACGTACAGGACTCCTCCCTTCACGGCGGGGGGCGGAGGCACGGACAGGGAGCCCCAGGCTTCCAGATCCCCTGCCTAGTCCCTCTGAACTGTGCGCCTGGTTTTCCTGTGATTCTCGCCTAGCAAGAGAGGAAAAAGCAATGAGTGAGCTTAGCTTCTTTGCTTTCCTTTGAGCACACGGCAAGACCACACTTTCCAGTCCCGCTGCATCCAGGTGGGGCCCTGAGACCAGTTTAGGCCGGCAAACTCCGGCAGAAGAAGCGCGGCCACTTCAGATAGTCGGTCTACTGTCCAAGCAATCCTGCTGCTCCCCCTACTGGCCAGACGGGGAACCCGGCCGTGCACGGCCGCGCACAGCCGCGGCCTCGCCAGCGCGTCGCTCGCTCCCACTGCCCAGGACGGCCGTAAAGAATAGACACAGACAGTGTTTTCAGCTCTTGAAAGGGAAGAGTTATCTCTTTGGTGGCTAGTATGACGGACTCTGGCTAGTACATATGGCAGGCAGCTATTCCTGCAAACACCGGAAGACGAGGGAAATTTGCCAGAGGCTAAATCCTCGCGGCAAACCCAAGTGCCCCAGTCAGGGTGAACCCACATAGTCCAGTTCCCCGCTCCAGCTCCCAGCTCTAACGCAGAAGAGAACCACAAATCATCACGCGTACAGTCCCAGCCCTCCTGGAGGCTTGGTGGGGGTGGGGGGAGGGGAACTGGTGTAGTTAAACCAACTCAGTTCTGAAGGGGTTGTGCATGTGCCTGTCCCTGCAACGTCCCCACGACTGTTCAGTCCAGCTGCAGAGACGGAGGCTTCCCGCGGGAACCGTAGAAATGTGGATCTCCTAGAGAACGAGCCCCAGAACCGAGCAGCCCCAGAGGCCATGTCTTTGGCTTCTTGCTGCCCTCTGGTGGCGGGCCTCTGCACCAGCACCTCACCTGGCTGCCCAGCCTCCTTTTCTTGCTGCTTCGCTGGGGCGGTCACTTGTAAGAAGTGCGCGGCGGGGCCGGCGATTTAGTTCAGCGGATTCCCAGGTTCCGAACTCCGGTACTACATGCCGCGGTAGTTCCGCCACTCGGTGCTCTGACCCCGCCACCACGAGACCGGGCGTGGCGCATGCCTGTAATCTCAGCGCCGGGAAAGCTGAAAACAGGAGTCTGAGCTGCGTAGCGAGACCCTGTACCAAATGTTTTTTTTTTTTGTTTTGTTTTGTTTTGTTTTTTAAAGTGCGCTGCAGCTGGCTCCCCAGCACCAAGGATGGCTGTTCTGTGTCAGACTCACCTGTGTAAGGGCCCGGGGAACCCAGACTGTAGGATGTAGGGTGTCCTGCGTGGGGTGACTAAGGGTAGGGCCGGAACTCTTCCCTCCCGCCTGACCCAAGATCCAACCTGCCTCGGGCTACTTCCCTATGTTCAGAGACTCTGAACTGTCTTTTCAAATAAATTAAGGCTCTGAATTTTTTTTCCGTCTTGCCGTGGGGCACGTGTCGTCTGTTATGACAGGAAGCTGGGCAGTGCAGTTACCAGTCACAGAGGTTGGGAGTCCTGGGGCAGATGAGTGCCCCAGCCACCCGCTGCCCAAGACTCATAGTGACTCCCGAAGTTCCCTGAGGGGTCCTGCCTGGGCCTGTCCCTCTCCTTCCTTCCTAACTGTTGTCCGAGCGATGCCCTACATGAGGAGCCTGGAAGGACTATGACAGGCCAGGTGTCTCCACCTCTTGCTGCTCAGGGCCCTGCCCTCCACAGGGCGGGGCTTGCTGCAATGTTTAATCCAGTGCCCTGCAGTGGGATGCCTTATTATGCCTATTCTGTTAGGGAGACGACAGAGGCTCAGAGAGTTTAAACAACCTGCTTGAAATACCAGCAGTTAGGGCAGTGCTGGGACTTAGAGCAGGATCTGCTTTTCACCCAGCCCGCAGCTCTTCCAGAGGAGTTCTGTAAGCGAGGGTCTTGGGTGAATGCCTGGAGCTAGGGGTGGACATCTGTGCAGGGCAGACCAGACCCAGGGAAGTCTGTCCCACGGAAGGGCTACTTCTTTGGCCTCAAACTGTGTCATTTAGCAGGGGGAACTTAGGCTAGGACTCTGGGAGGTAATGTCCGGGCGACCCTGCCAGCACCCCCCCCCCCCGCGCTGTTCCCCTTCGCCTGCGGTTCTATAAATCGGGATGGGAGGCCTGAGGGTGGGGGAGTTACAGATTAACCAGCCGGCCCCCAACACAGTCAGAGACCAGCCAGGCCAAACGCCCGCCGCCGTGCAAACGTCTCTCCCGCACCAGTTCCCGCGCCGGCTCTCCCCGCCCAGGACGCGCTGTTCTCTCCAGCTGCTGCCAGGCACGTCCTCGGAAGGTGTCGGCCTTCCTCCGGTGACGCGGCCGCACGCGGCACCAGCTCCGATTACAGGGGCTGCCTTGTGCTCGCATCCAGGCCGGGGGTCCTCAGTCCCCAGGAGTGGGCGGGGAAGACCGGTGAGAACAAGGAACCCCCGCGGACAGGGGCCGATTCGGACGCGTGCAGGGGCCCCTCTTCGGAGGGAGGAGGAGGACCCCGGGTGGAGTGTCCTAGGAAACCCAAGACCTTTGGTCTTCCTAGGCTCCAGGCTGGCCTCTCAGGGTGGAGAGGGTCTACAGGGCAGATGGGACCTATGTCGCATCCCCTCTGCAGCCAGCTCTGAGACTCCCAGCCTTCCCTCCTTCCAGCTTCAGGACACAGATTAGGGGGCACTGCTACTGGTACTGCTCACTTCGCTGGGAAAAACAGCATAAAAACAAATCAGGTGAGAGCAGACTCCCTTCAGCAGCAGTCACCGCCACTCCTTGTCATAGATAGTGGAGACCCATGAGGCAACGTCTCCCACTCATGGGGGAACAACGGACCCCAGGCTCCTTCAAGCCAACTCCCAGTACCCATGGCACAGTGTGCAGAGAAGCCTAGGACCTGCCTGAAGCCCAGGGAGAGTGCGGGTGCCCCCTGCACCCAGTCCTGCCCTCCAGCACAAGGAGAGAGACCCAGCACAGCCTGTGGTGACAGAGCTTCAGGAGGCAGCCCCTCATCCCCATCCCTGCTGGTCTGCAGGGGTGACCAGGTCTTCCTAGGCCCTGGGAAGGACTCTATTTCAGATTTCCACCTCTACTACACGGTGTGACCCCAATCCTCTGACATTCCTGGGTAGGTGACTGAATCAGAGACACGAGGTGAGGCAAGGAGGGGGATGAAGAAACAAGCGCCTGCCCTGGGCCGAGCTTCCCGTTGCACTGCTCCATCTGTTTACTCGCCCTTCCTTCCTCTCCTGCCCCTCACCTCCAGCTGAGCTTCAAGATGAGGGCAATTTGCCAGGCCCAGAAGGACTGGCTTCTTCCTGACCAGACCGCCCTGGCCCTGGCAGGCCGAGGGCTGCTCAGAGCGAGGGCCCCGCAAACAGCAGCGCCCGCCAGCTCTCCCTTCCCAGGGGCAGATTCCCCCAGAGTAGACCTCCACACTGCCAGAGCTAATGCTGGTTTCTGCCTCCCCCTGGTGTCCAGAAAAGGCAGAGCAGGAGCACAGCTGCGTATCCTTTTGATGGGGCCTATTTCTTTCTTTCTTTTTGGTACTGGGGCTCGAACACAGGACCTTGCGTTTGCCAGGCTTATGCCACTGAGCTATCTCCCCAGCCCCTGCACATCTTTCTGGATGCCTCCTCACTTGTGGCTCCCCATTTGTGGCTCGCACCTGCAGGAGACTTGCCAAAGGACTTGTTTTCTGTGACTCAGAGACCTTTGGGCAGATGGGAAAATTGAGGTTTCAGGAAGATAAGACCCTGTCCACACTGATAAAGTACAAGACTGCTAAACCAGTAGGACTGGTTATGGGACCCTTCATGTCACCTCCGGGCTCTGTCACAGTTGCTGGTTGCTAGGGGCTTGAAGTTCTAGGTCTGCTTGCAAAACTCCAGTTCCATTGCCCTCTCGCTAGGGGACACCAAACTCTGAGGTAAGACGGTACTCAGCCTTGTCTGTATTTCGAGATGAGCCACAGTCCCCAAGCATTACCAAGGGATTGCAATCTGGAATTTTGTCTATCCATCCATCTACTCAGCAGGCATCTTTTTGCCCCCTGCCCCTGCCCAGGAGAGAGACAGGAAGAGAAATCAGGGCTGGACACAGTGCAGTACCCAACCGCAAAAGACAAAAGGGCCAATTGCCTGATACAGCATGGGACCAGGTCTTTCAACATGGGGTCAGCTGGTTAGAGGAATGCCAAGGGTATGACCCAGCCAGAGACTGTAGTGGGCCCCACCAGAGGGCTTGTGGCCTGGGCTCTTGCAGGCGGCCTTGGCTTACAATTGTACTCCAAAACCAATGGAAATGCAGGCACAGGGCCCAGAGGCAAGCAGCTACACCTGAGGACGAAAGGGGCTACTTGGGATCTTGAAAGCCCACTGAGTGAGTCCAGGGTGCTCAGAAAAGAGTAGAGCAGGGGGCCAGGGAGATAGCATAGTAGACTAAGTGCTTGCCTAGCAAGTGCAAGGGCCTGAGTTCAATCCCCGGTTCTGCAAAAAAGAAAAGAAGAAAGAAAAGAAAAGAGCAGAGCAGAGAGCTGCTCCTTTCCATTGTGATGCCAGGCCAGCTACCCAGAGGAAAACACATGGCCTGGATCCCTATGATGGGCGCCCAGGTGTCCCCAGGCAATGTGAGCTTCCCCAGAGCAGGATCCCAGCTACAACTCTGGCCTCTGGTTGTTCAACCTGTGGCAGGAACAAGGGGACAGGGGGCTCTCCCTGAATTCTAGGTCTTCCCTAAAAGCCCCCACGGTCTGCAACTTCAGACCCCTCTTCCAGGCAACTCTTTTGGCATATACCTCCCCACCAAAGCCTCTTCCCTCTTGGGTGTGGCTGCCAGCTAGCATGAGTCCCTGGAGTGCATGAGGCATGTCCAACCACTTCGAACCCTGAGTCTAGGCCATTTGGTGGTGCTCTGCTGCCCAGGCCCGTGTGCACACAGGCACCCACGGTGGGCCTCAGCCTCCCAGGGCTAGGGCTGGGCCGTAACCTAAAGCCCAGTCACAAGTAGGTCAAAAATCACTGTGCTGCTATGGAGACAAGATCCAGCCCCAGCCCCCTTCCTAGAAGCCACTCCCCTACCCCATCCCCACCCCATGGCCTGACACATCTGCCTGAGGCACCCGCCTGCTTTGGGCTGGGGTCAGGGGATTCGGAGCCCACCAAAACTCAACTGATGGCTCCAAGATGGAGGGAAAACCTGAGGCCAGTCTCCCCAATGTCCACAACAGGCTCAAGTACCCCACAGCCCACAAAGCTCTGCATAACTCCCAGGAGAGATCACTAAGCAAGCCAGGACTGGACCCGAGTACAGGCTCTGGCCCATGCACTGCCTGCTGGCCAAGATCTGAAACTGCATGGCACCAAGAGCTGGAAAGGAGCCTGGCAGCAATAGACAGCGCAGGCTGAGGAGGGCAGAGCTGGGCCAGGACAGCTGAGGCCCCACAATGCCAAACCCAGTAGGTGGCCCTGAAGAAGTAACATTTGAGGTGACTCTTCAGGGATAATAGGAGAGGTAATAAGGAAGGGGCACTTTCCAGGGGCAGCCCAGTGCCCTCTCTCCACCTTCCTCCCTGCAGTGTCACATATTCCTAAAATCCTAAAACTTTAAGCAAATGTTTCTCTGTTCCATTCCCCACCAGCATTCTCCATTGATTGGCTCCCTTTTTTGAATGCTCTGGAAAGAGCTGTCCACACCCGTACCTCGGCCCTTTCTTCCTGCTTTTGACCAGCAGAATTCCTCTGTGACCTCCAGGCATAAAACCCAAAAGACTGCTTTCAGCTTCTATCTCACTCACAGGCCAGTGCTCCAGGGGTTTCTGCCCCTATCTCTTCCATTACCAGGCGCCCCTTCCTGTGTGCAGTGCAGTCCAGGCGCCTGACCTTTCTTCTTTTGGTCCCTTCATCTCCGTATCACCTCTCTCAGATCAGACTCTAAATTCCATTTCAATGCGTCCGTCTAAGCCTACACCCAGGCTTCTGGAGTTCTTTCCTGCTTTCCCTCCCCCTGCTAGCATACCAGCCTTTAGTCCTGTTCTCTGCCTCTGCTCTCCACCCCAGCCACCTCTGGCTTTTGGAAATCCCACATCTAGGCGGCTCTGGCAAAGTTGGCTCTCTGCACATCCTCAACCCATCGGGGTGACCCCTCCCTACAGCAAAGAGTGAAATCTGCTCCTTGCTTCCTCCACTGCCCCCCCCCCACCTAATCTTGGTTATTTTTCTCTTGTTTCTGGGACAAAACACACCAGATGCCCAAAAGTAAAGAAGGAAAGGTTGATTTAGCTCACAATTATTGGTTAAGGTCCCAGTCCATTATTGGGGGGCTCCAGGGAAGGGTGGCATGGCAGAGGAGCCACAGTTCATGGCAGTGGAAGACAGAAAAAGCAACAAGAGCAGAAGGGGAGAGCAAGAGAGCAAACTTCTGTCCCTCCCTCATATTGTGTGCAGGCTATTGGCCCCAGGTGGGTGCAGCACTTACATCCACAATCCCAACATTGGCCCATGAATCAATCATACACTCTAGAAGCCTGCCCTATGACTCCATGAGGCTTTGGGGGGGGGACAACTAGACACAAACCAAAATATTCTGCCCCTAGCCTCCCAAAGATTCATGCACGGCCTTTATGCAAAAGGAATTTTAGTCCATCTCTAAGAGTTGCCAAAGTCCTAACAGTTTCAGCCTTGCTCGAAAGTCCAAGTCCCAAGTCTCCTTGGAGATATAAAGCAAACTCTTAGCTATGAGCCCCTGTACAAATGAAAAGTTAAACACTTCCAACATTCAATGGAACAAGATAAACATTACCTTTCCAAAAGGTATGAACAGGGATACAAAGTGTCATAGTTTGGGGCTTTGCAAGGGTCACAGCACAGGACACATAATTTATAAGATTATTTTATATCAGTCACCCAAAGAGTTATATACAAAGTGAGAGGGTCCAGGGAGATGGCTCAGTGGAATTAGCGCTTCCCTGGCAAGCGCAAGG
>NDGM010935748.1:0-12241 GCA_002564305.1 Octomys mimax | reverse complement strand
CACACACACACACACACACACACAATAAATAAATAAATAAATAAATAAATGTTTAAAAAAAACAAAGATAAACTGCTTTAGCCATCACATACAAGAACATATAACTTTTTTGAAAGAAAAGGTGTGCTGTTTCATTATCCGTCATTCACACAATATCTGTCTTGAGTAAACACTTAAAACAAACATGCTGCTATAAGGAGACCAACCTCTTTCACCATTTACTAAAATGAAAATAGATCAAAAAACTGGATGACAAAATACAAACACTTTATCCATCAGAAGAAAAAAATAGGCAAAACTCTTAATATAAGTATAAGAACTTTTTGAACAGAATCACAACTACACAATGAACAACATCTAGAATCATTAAGTGGGATTATATCAAATTAAAAAGTTTCTAAACAGCAAAGGAAACAGAGTGAAAGACAAGCTACAAAAATAGTGAAAGAAATGCCACTCCTCAGCTACTTCTCAGGCAACTGAGTAGTATCTAGAATATACAAAGAACTCAAAAAACTTAACCCCCCCCAAAAAAAAGACCCAATCAAAAACTGGATACTGGAATGAATAGACATTTCTTGTGTAAGAAGTACAAATGGCAATAAACACATTTTTTAAAAATGTTCAAATTCACTGATCATGAGTAAAACACAGATTAAAGTAACACTGAGATTCCATCTTATACCAGAAAGAATGTCCACGGACAAGATGCCAAGTAATAACACATGTTGGAGCAGCTGCAGGGAGAAGGGAACCCTCCAGCATTATTGATGGACATGTAAGCTGGTACAGCCACCATGGAAATCAATGTGCGCACTCTGCAGAAAGCTAAAATGCAAATTCATTCAACCCAACTATTCTGGTGATAAAGGCACACCCATAGTTACAACCATACACCCCATAATAGTGAAATCTTGGGCAGGCCTATGTATCCATCAATAGACACATGGATAAAGAAGGTATGGTAAAAATACCTGATGAAATTACACTTAGCTATAAAGTAAGATAAAAGTGGGTCATTTGTAGAAAAATGGATGCACTTTGAGACTAAAATATTAACTAAAACAAATTAGACAGAAAAGCACAAATATCATATGCTTTCTCTCTTATGAGAAATCCAAAGTATAAGTGATTGAAAGAATAAAAGACAGATACATATGGAGTGGCCAGGGAGATGGCTCAGTGGAACAAGCATTTCTGAGGCAAGTGCAAGGGCAGGAGTTTAATCCCCGGTTCCAGAAAAAAAAAAAAAAACAGATACATATGGAGATAGATCTTCTGCAAATGGAAAAGGGAACTAGAGATGGAGAGGAAAAACAGAGAAGGGAAAGTAAGGCCTCATGATGAATGCAACCATTACGTAGAATAAACATGCACTAATAAACATAGAAAAAGTTTAAAAGAATCAGCACATATTAGTCCCAAGATGCAGGGCCTGTAGGATGCAGTCAGGGCGGAGGCTCTGCTCCGGAGGGGCTGGGTACAGTGCTTGACATGGTGGAAGGTGGATGTTCACACTGTGTGAGAGCCCTGTGAGGCCTCTTAGAGAACCCTAACTCCAGGCACGAGAGTGACATGTGACATTTGATGTAATTATTCACATGCTCCAGGATGGTCCCTTCTACTCAGCATAAGAATAATCTATATGTTATGCATTTCAACAGGAAAAGTCCCACTAAGCCCAACTGATTGGCTTTCAGGAGACAACTGGATCAGGAGGTGCTGATCATCAATAGATTAGCTCAGAACAGGAAGGAGGCCCAGCTGGTGGGAATGGGTCACAGTGCACACTCAGTGCGCTGTGCAGTGTCTTATCCCTGGTCCCTTGGTCCCTGACTGCCTCCTTCCTGGAAGCTTTCCTCTGCCACTCTTCTCCACCATCATATTTCTGCCTCCCCATGGGCCTAAAAGCAATGGAACCAGCTGACCATGGACTGCAACCTCGCAAAGCACAAATCAAGGCAAACCTTTCCTCTTTTGTCTCATTTTATAGGTATCTTGCAACACAAAAAGCTTGCTAGCATAGTATACAAGCAACAAAATGAAAAAAAGCCTTACAACCATACCTTTCCAGCCTCCTCTTATTCCAGCAACAGGTTTTGCTGAGCTATATGCTTTTCAGTAAGCTGTTGGCAGTCTGAGATGAGAAAATATTTGCTGGTCAAGAGCCTTCCTAGGAATAATAATTTATTAAGTGTTTGCTGCATTAATATTGTTATGCAAATGTTAATGTAAAATGATGTATAATTTAGACTGTAATGTGTGCTCACGCTGTGCACTCCGTGCTCACTGCCGCTAAATATACAAGACTCTGAATTAGGTCCCACATGCCTCCACCAGCTAAGATGTCTGCATCACAGCTTTCCTTCTCAGCCCTGCTCTTTCCTCGTTTCACGAGAGCCAAGGGAAGAATTCTGCCTGTACCACTCTAGTTAAGACCATTTTTGGCTGAAATGGTCTCACCACTCAAGCTCTCACACTGAAGCTTTAGCACCGAGGTGAAGGCACCGGAAGTGAGGCAGTAGAAGGCAATCAGACCAAAATGGTGGAGCCAGCAAGACAGACAGTTTGTCCCTCACAAGAAGAGAAAGTAAGGAGACTGCCTTCTCTCTGCCATCTGAGCACGAGTGAAAAGACGTCTGTTTCAAGTCCAGACAACACCGCTCACCAGAAGCCTAGAGACCCACACACCGGGCTTGGGGCTCCCGGCCTCCAGAGCTCTGAGAAGGCAGTTCTGTTGTGGAAGCCACCCCTGCTCAGGGAGGTCGTTTACAGCCCAAGCTAGGTCACAGATCATCCCTGCTTCACAGCTTATGTCACACTTTCTCTCAGTATTTCTCTCCCAAGTGCCAGCCATGTGGGCTACCTCTTTTCAATAGACAGAGAAGGGGAAGGAGCTGTAAAATTATCAAAAGGCACATGCCTAAGGGGGAAAATGATTTTCTAAAGGCAGTAGGAGAGTTGCCTACATTTTTAGAGCAATATACATTTCCTTCTCTACCATACTTTGTCTGGATAATCTTTTACTGCCTGCTGAGACAGCACCCCAAATCACACAGAACCTTTGCAAAGGCATGGTATTGTGTCAAATGAGAGTCAGAACAGTGTGAGGAGAAATTAAATGAGATGTCATGATATGCTAATTTGTCAAAATTTAAATCACATTATTCTTCTGTTTACATTTTTTTCAACTCAACATATTTAGCAAATGTTATCTTTACAGAATAAATTTGAGGACTTTTTCCATTTAAAAAAAGTGGGGGTGGATGAGATGCTTCAGTGGACTAAAGCGCCTGCTTAGGCAAGCTTAGGCAAGCATAGGGAGCAAGGACCCATGTTCCATCCCAGGAATCACATACTGCGCCAGCCCTGCCACGAGGACAGGCTGAGCTGGCCAGAGTCCAGGCATAATGGTGCAGGCCTGTAATCCCAGTGCTAGGGAGACTGATAATAGGAGGATCTCTAGGAGTTCGATCTGCATAGTGAGACCCTGCAACCACCAAATACATTAAGAAAACTTACAATCAGCTACAAACATACTTATTCATCAGAATTTAGCAACTCTTTGTCTGAATTCCCTTTCCCTAGGACAGCCACACACTCAGTCGGTACTTAGGTCTGTCCCTTCAGGGACTGGATGCTCATAGGAACGCCTCTACCATCCTATCTTCATATTCAATCTCCTGGGTACTGCTGCCTGCCACACAAGAGGACTCAGACTCTCGCTTCCGAATAAAGTAGCAAAATGCATATACAAAATTTAAAATTGTAAGTATAGATTAAATTATTTCAATCTTTGAATTATTTCAGTCTTTCCCTGACTTGAAAACAGCACAATTCTTTGAGTATTTTTATTTATCATTTACATAATAAAAATACAAACTATATTTTCAAATAACTTTTTAGAGGAAGAAATTTCCTATCAAGCTCAAAGTTCATAAAAGCTCCTTTTCACTTTGACATACAAAAAGGGAATTTTCTTGGTCCTTAATCTTTTCTTCTTGATATGAATAATAATACAAACAAATATTGGGTTATACTGTGCTATAATGATATATAAATCTAGATCAAAATAAAACAAGTCAAAACAAAAACTAAACACTGAATCTAACATAAACAACTGAAAAGACTTCCAGAAATCACCAAAGTTGAACTTGGAAAAATCATCAATAGTCCCTGAAATTCTCAAAAGAAATCTCTGAGTGTTTCATTATCAAAAACCAAAATGCCAAAGAAACAACAAAGAAGCTAAACTGAGTCTTTTGAAAGGACAAAACAGAGTAGAAAAATTCTTTTCATGACTGATGGTCCTTCATTTATTTTCCTGACATTGTAAACATATTGCTTTCATTTCTTTTTAAGGAAGTAAGTTAAATGTTCTTGAAATTAAAGGGGGATAAGTGTAACATGCATATATTATAATATTCTAAGAGCACTGTGTGCTTTATAGCATGTGCCTCTTGTCAACATGATTTAGTATTACAAGAAAATACAGCTGGATGAAAACTGTACCTGGGAGAACACAGGAAGTGGAAGCTGTTATCCTGTACCACCAGTAGCTGCTCAAGAGCCCTCTGTTGCAAGTGAGAGTGACATCTCCAAGCCTTTCTTTCCTCACTTGTGTTACACAAACTCAAATATCTCTATTTCTACTTTTATAGTCCTATAAGTACATAGGAAACCCAGAATTAACAAACAAACATAGCAAGGGCCTTTCTATATAGCAAATCATTTCTGCTTTTCACAATACATTCCAAAGCATCCCACCTCTGAGGGTCTCCTCAAAGTTCTCATGCAGGCTGTGTCTAGCTGAGCAGGGAGCAGTGGATACAGCAGCCATCCCAAAGCATCACGCTGGCCCTGAACAGTGTTTTTCATAGTGCTGTCTTATTTTCTGATCATCCTGAAGTATGTCATGTATCCTGAAACAAATTTTCCCCAAGCTAAAACATAAGAACCCACAGAGTGAACACAGGTCCATACAAGTATGGCCTTCATCACTATCTGCACTTATGATCCCAGTTCCAGAAGTAAAAATAATCACTCTCTGGTGTCCGTTGTGAAGTAACAGCAGATATGTATAGGACGCTTTCTACAAGCTGAGCCAGCCAGATTTCTTCCCAGAACCGTACCTATGTGTACTCATATACTCCCCACAACAGCCCACTGAGGCAGGCCTACACCCCAGGACAGGGAACCCATCCAAGCGCATACGCTGGTACGTGGCAGGGCCAAAATTCCAAGACTGCACAGTCTAGGCATAGTGAGACTTTAACAAGGGGTCAATGCAGAAAAGTGGGGACTCAGCCCCATAGTGAACTTTGTTCATGTGAAATTGAAGATCACATGCCAGAGATAAACATTGCAACGGCTGATTCTCCTAAGAATGATAATGAATCAAGTTAAAGAGTTACTATTGCATGCTGAAAAATCCAAAGGTAACAAATACAAAATGAAAATGTGTATCTATTCCCTGTGATTTCCAGAGCTTCAAGATTGGCCTTAATAGTAAAACCTTCCAAGGTGAAAAAGAGGGACAAGAAAAGGAATGTCAGTGGATGCCAGGTGCCATGTACGGAAGCCTTTCGATATAAGCCAGACTGCGTGAACCAAATGCAGCTCAGTGACTTTCTGGCTTCTGCTTGGGGCCTTGCTCCTACCAAGGAGACCCCTTAGGCCTCCAAGAGGCAGGACAACATTGATGATTTGTCATTGGCCACTCCTGCAAGCCATGCTGCCACACCCAGCTCCTGCATCAGCACCAAACTCTCTTCTCTCTTCAGCTAGGTTATCTAGAACACATAACTTGATCATTGAGCTTGATTTTCCTTCTACATGTCTTCATCTTTCCACCAAGAGATGTGCCTCTGATCTTCCTATTTTTAAGTCATTTCACAGTGAGCCAAAGAAAATATCCTATGTAGAATAAACTGTAATTCCATTTAAATTAATAATATTCCATTCCAATTCCATTAGACATATTTTCAATTTAATGTTGAGTGTTAGGCTCTGATTTTGGTTTTAGCTTTTGTGTATGAGTGAACATGTTTATGACATTAAGTTGTAATTTTTTAAAGGACCCTAATGAAGACGAGATTTCTCTGAATGGAAGTTATTAAGATGCTTATATGGTGGAACTTGTCTCATATTTAGTTTTCCAGAAAATCACAGAAGTTTGCAAATAAGCAAGTTATTATCCATTGTCTTTCTAGATGCAAGATACATCACAAAAGTTACTCAGAAATCTAATATTGGGCCCAAGGAGATAACTCAGTAGAATAAGTGTTTGCCTGGCAAGCATAGGGTCCTGAGTTCAATCCCCGGTACTGAAAAAAATAATAATAATAACAATATTTTTCTAAATATTAAAATTAAAGGGAACTGAGATTAATTTCAAAGTAAATATTTTTACTACAATTATTTGTTCCTAAGTAAATCATCAGTTCCATTCCAATTATATAAAAGGAATTGATTTTTCTGGATACATAAATAACATTTTGAAATTTCTGAAGGAAAGAAAGAACTCTTAAATGACTTCACCTCCACATTTTGCCAGTTTAGACTTGTTTCTGCTCTATGTTCTCATACTGATTTGTTGAACAAACTTTAACGTAACTGGATAAGTTTTCATTTACTCTCTGTCAGGAGCCGAAACTACACCAGATAATACTTCCTAACTGGTTCTTTTGGAGATGATCCACAGCACTTTCAAATGCTTTCTGAGCACTTGGCTTTGCTTTCACAATAAATGGTATTCTGAAGAGCTGGACTGCAAGGCTATTGAAATGTGGATGTTGGTAGATTATAAATCATCAGAAGATGAAATCTTCTACCACACGCAGTGAGTACAGAAAGACTAGGCTAAGCTACCAAATATTTGTTCTAGGAAGTTTCATAAAAAGCATGCTATTAAAATCTGAACATAATTTGAGGGTGTTATATAATCATACTCTGGCACAAAGGAAAAACTCTAAGGGGTATAATTGAAATTAGCATATGAATACAAAATGTGATCATGTACTGACACATTCTCATGTTGGCATTTGGATGTTAGGTTTTGCTTTTGGATTTTGGTCTTGTGTGTATATTTCATGTATGTTAAGCTAACAAATATTTGATTTATTATGCTAGTCACCTGAGAAGCATTGATTCACGGAAGGTGACAATAATATAAGAACTGTGAGATAAGCACTACACTGCCATAGTCCCCATGTGAAAGAGAAAAGAAGTTGAGAAACCTTCCCAGAGCCCAGAGGAGCAGAGCAGGAGGTCTCGAAACTAATTCTGCAGTGAGCAAGGCCTGGGGCCTGCCTGCATCTCCCCAGCTCTCAACGCGAGCCTCAGTCCTGTGAGAAGCAATCTTTGTCCAAAAAGCCTGGCTCCTGCAGTGCGCGTCCCATGCCCCGCACATGTGCTGCGCCTGTCCTAGACGTTCCTACTGAATCGCAGACTTTCTAACCCATTTAAACCCATTCGCCAAGTCATTTTATTTTGGTATTAATGAGTCGGAAACAACTGAATGCTTTGAGGTGAAAATTTTGAAATCACAGATCTCTGTTGAGAGGGGAGTGGAAAAAGTCCATTTCAATAATCCAGAGAACTGCAATGCTGGATTTTCTGTCATTTAGGGTATCTAGCACGAATTCTCTAAACACACCACTGCTTTAGGGCAAAGAAAAGTCCTATGCGTGCATCGTATAATCTGTACAGATGACAACGATCATGAAGGATTATATCTTCAGTGGCCAAAAAATGGATGTTACTACAGAAGATTGATGTGTATTTCTTGCTAGGTTTTATTTCAAGTTTTACAAGAGGAAAAATTTCCACTCCTACAGAAAGAAGGCAAGTTCTGTGTAAAAACTGCTGTCTGATAGCTAAGTCTCTATCCTTTACAGTACTCTACGAAATCCACAGCGGTTTATTATTACTGTTGCTAGCAAACCCCTGTTGATCAATACCTCAGATTGTGGACAGCGGTCTGTCCTTCCCTGGGTGGTTGGGAAGGTACTGGTGTCTGCCCTGGCCGAGCTGAGCTGAGCCTCTCACCTGGGGTGCGCGCGGGCGTCAGCGGGGCGTTCGGTCCCTCATTCCGAGCGATCCAGGGCGGTCCGCGCTCTCACCGGTCCTGCGGGACCCCGCGGGCGCCGAGTTCCGGTCAGCGGGCCGGTTCCGCTCGGAGCGAATCGCACCGAGCCGCGGGGTCCGCTCCGGTTACCGCGAAAAACGCACAGCTGCCGGGCAAGAAAAGCGCCCCGGTGCCCTTCCGGCGTCAGAGCCGGGACCAGGCTGAACACTGCCGGACCCTCCGAACGCCCACCCCGGACCCCGGACCCCACGCTCCCGGACCCCGCGTCCCGCGTCCGGAGCTGCCGCCTGCTCACCTGAGCCTCCGCGCGCTCTCCGGGTTGTGCCGGGTGGGCCGGGCCGGGCCGGGCTGGGCTGGGCAGAGCGGAGCTTGCGGAGGTGGAGCTCGGGGAGGCCGCGCCCCAGTCTGGATCAGATCTACCCGCGGAGCAGCTCTGGAAGCAGGACGGTTCCCGCCTCCTGAACCAGAACTGAGCTGGGGACGCAGGGCGGTTGGCCGGGGCGGAACTGGACCCAGCGCGGTCGCCGGAGTAGGGGAGACCCCGGCCAGGGCCTGATCTTTAACCTGAGACACAGCCGCCTGCCCAGCCCGCAGTACGCGGCGCCAGGTTCCTACAACTATCAGGAGGCCCAGGACGGACAGGTGGCCGCCGTGGACAAAGAGCTGCGGGCCCTGCCGCTCTCCTGGATCATCTCAGGGGTCCGGGTTTCCGCTGCCCCGAAGCACTGTCCCAGACCTCGTCACGGTGGCCGGCCCGTCTGCCCAGACCCACGCTCGGAGGTCGCCTTCCCTGACCCTGCTGCACGCCCTGGCCAGCGAAGCCCCCAGCCTGCCTAGGGTCAGCCCCGCTGCTCTTACACCGCTGTTGCTCTGAGGCTCCTCTGTGTCGTTCGCTTGCCTCACGCCCAACCCTGGAGGAAGAGGGCCGGTTTTCTGCACCTGGCACAGCACCTGACAGGTGGGAGGTGACACCCAATGGACACGATTCCTGGGCTCCTTCACAAAGATGTGCCCTCCTTCAGCCCCAGAACTCCTGTTTGTAAGACAGAGACATCTCAGTGCTCACCTCCTGGATCTCCTCGTTGAGTCCTTGTTATGTAGCTAACTAACTGAAAACAGTGTATCCACACAACAATTTCACGCCAATGTTCCCAGGAGCATTATTTCACAAAAGCCAAAGGTGGTTACAACCCAGATGTCCCTCAGCCATTTAATGGATAAGCAGAACGCGATCTTCCATGCATACCATGAGATAAAATTCTGGTCTCAGAAGGGATGAAATAAAACACAGTGTTGCACCTATCACAGTCAACAATTGGTGGTTTCCAGAAGCCCAAGAGAATCAGAGTGACTGCTAATAGCGATGGGGTTCGCCTTGGCGGTGAGAGTGTTCTGAAATAAGATAGTGGTAATGCTAATTCAAAATTCACAGTTTTGGATAAATTTAGAACCAGTTTTTGACCTTGAAATGGCAGATTTTATGGTATATGAAAGATCTCAATTTAAAACCAGTTACGTAAACACTTTATGTGGATGAATTTTATGATGCATAGATTATGTGCCACAAATTTACAAAACATGAATACAAAAAATATACTGGTATTAATTGAGCTGTAGAACATTTCTTTAAATTCCATCATCTCTCTCTGTTCTAGTCCTAAGTAAATTCACAAATTTTTAGAAAATGTTTGGCTCAGTCATCTTATTTCGGCTTCCCCATTCCCAAAGCATGTCATGATACACATACACACTTAGGGAAACTTTCCCAGCACCCTTTGAAACAGCCACCATTATTAAAAAGAATTTTTACAAGTCTTAATACATTAACTGCTGTGAAGAAGTTTTGCTGATATAATTTCCCAAAATCAATAATACTGAGATAGGGAGACTTTGTGGATAGATTTGACCTGTTCCTCTGAAGCCTTATAAATCATTTCTCTCACAGAGAAGGAAGCTAGGGGGACATGCATAGGAAGTCTTCAAAAGAGAAACCATACCCGCTTCCTAAGGCTACCTGTGGCAGACCCCAGAATCTGAAAATGTCCCTGGCTGAAAGCTGGAGAGGGGGCTGGCCAAAAAATTCAGTGGATTAAAGCACCTGCAAGCAGGTGCAGGGGCTAGGAGTTTGATGCCCAGGCCTGCCGTGCCACGCACCCGTGGGGCATGCTGAGACTGTAATTGAGGCTAGGCGTGGTGGTGTGTGCCTGTAATCCCAGCTCTTGGGAGGTTGCAAACAGGTGGATCATTACAAGTCCAATCTAGTAGTGAGACCCTGAATACCCTGTAAACTCTTCCCTAAAATAAAAAAAAAACAAAAAAAAATAATAAAAAAAAAAAAGCTGAAGGGGCAAAATCAGAGGCTTTAATTGTTTGAGCAAAAGAAAATGAATTCTGTTGACAACTGACAGTCTTGGAAGGTGAGCCTGCTTACGTGAACATTTCATTCCTGGCCAACATGTTGATTCCACCACATAAAAACCTAAGCCCAGAATCAATTTCACCGCCCCCAGACTTCTATCCTGCAGAAACTGTGATATAAATTACTTGTGATTTAATCCACTCAGTTTATCATGTTTTTTCTACATTCATTGAAAACTGATATAATAGTCACAGCCCACTTAGCCTAGTAAAAATCTACATTTCTGAGCTATTCATTTACATAGTACTTTTATGTGTGATTAATATTAATTGTTATGTTTGTGTATAAGATTTGCCATATAGATATTTAAATTTACAAGTTATCAAAAGGAATATACTTGTCAAGTAAAATTCTCTAATTTTTCTTTTAGAATATTATTGGGCCAAACCTATTACTCTGCCTTTTCCTTCTCCATAGCAAGATCTAAATCAAAACTCCCCAAACTAGAACAGATCAAGAATCCTTCATTTCATTCTTCTTTAGCACATCAGCCCGTGCAAACTAGGCGATTTGTATAGTTGCGTTACAAAGAGATTGTCTGCACCTGCTCCATTGCGTTCTTTGAAAAGCCTGTCTGAATTCTTTATTGCTCAGTTTCTCTGCCCAAGATGATAGTTCTTCCCCTCTTACAGAAGACTAAGCCTAGATTACTGTTATATTATTGCCCTTTCTTCTGGAAATCCCACAGAACTGAAACTAAAACTTAGGTGTGGGTGTGCGTGTGATGGGGTGAGAAGTCACAGATGGCTCACATTAGGAAGCAACCTTACTTCCTTCTGTGGTTCTCACCTTGCAGTTTGGTGTTCCTGTGCAGAGAACTTGGCTTTTCCAACTGTCCAATACTCCAGAGTGTCAGGCTTTGATTGCAAGCTGCAATCATAATATCTCTTGGAAAGTTTTTCTTTTTCCTCTTTTAGAATAAGGTTCAGCTTAAGTGTACCCATTTCTTTTAGGAACCTAATGAAAACTAACACAGCCCTGAAACATCAGTACCTTCACTTTTCTTTCTGAGCCCCTGAAACATTCAAAGTACCTGGGTTGCAAGTTACTACAGGCTTAATAAATTTTCCCTTAATGCATAATGATGGCCAACTTCCCAGCCATAGATGGATGCATATTTTCTGAATTCCATCTTCTCTGCTGTAGATATTCTTTCACAATGAGCTCCGTGACTTGCAATATTTCTAGCCCCTATTTCTATGTCAATTAGAGTTCTCTGGTCTCAAACACAGAAACTTTCTGCCTAGCTTACATAGAAAATTTATCTTTTGCAAATACATTGGTAGCTCACAAAATGTCTGGAAAACAGTAACTCTCAGGTAATTTTCATTAGACGTTGAGTAGATTAATATATGAAGGGAGAAAATTTAGCCTACTTACACCATTGCTGATGTGCTTTAAAGACTGGGCTTTAAGCTCTGCAACTATTCCTGGTTCCTCCTTAACTAAATTTAATTGGGAGGAGTAGAAAACAGTATTTAACTGTCCTACCCCCCAAAAATTGCCCACAATGAAGAAGAAGAAATCCCAGAAAGACTTCAGAATGTTGCCATAAAAAATGAATTAATTCTGGGTGGATGAAACAAAACAAAGCAAGGACTACAAAGGAAGAAGGATGTGCCATTGCCACAGGAAGACAATTGACCCTTCATCTCCACAGCAACATCCTGGGGTCCATGCTCTGGACCACTCAGAACCAGAATACACACACACACACACACACACACACACAC
>NDGM010935739.1:0-10273 GCA_002564305.1 Octomys mimax | reverse complement strand
AACAGGAGAATCACTATGAGTCTGATCTAGTAGTGAGACCCTGAACGCCCTGTAGACCCTTCCTTAAAAATAAAAAAAAATAAATAAAGTGATGATTTTACCTGAACACCCTGTAGACCCTTCCTTAAAATGCATAATAATAATAGTTATTCTTATTATTATAATTACAATAATTATTTGGGCATCTCTATTTCAAATATTACTTCACCACACTTCCACAATAGCTTGCCTTACAAGAAAAACATATTTAAAGACTTTGAAGGAAAAGTAATAATTCTACATTTTTATTTTTTGAATTAATTAACTAATTTGGCCTCACTGTGCCACTCAGAGTCATAGTGATCCTCCTGTCTCGGCCTCCCCAGCGTTGGGATTACAGGTATGCACCACCACACCCAGTTTCAGTGGCCTGCTTGGCTTGGGTGTGGCACAGAGCGTGGTACTGGGGATCAAACTTGGGTCCTTTTGTTTGCCAGGCAGGCACTTAGACAGCTGAGCTCTGTCCCCAGCCGCTAGTTCTACACTTTTAAAGTTTAGAGATCTAATACAATGCTAGTAATGCATCTTCTGAAGTTTTACTGAAGGCATGTACATGGATTTAAATAAATCTGGAGAGTCACAGTGACACCAGCCAAAGAACAGCAGTAATCAAAGAGTACGGAGAAGACAGCCTAGCAGCAAAGGAAACGCTTCGCATGGCGACTCTCCTATCAGAATCGTGCCTTCTCTTGCACGGCACAACTTTCTGTGCATCTGAGGAAATTGTATTTAAGGTCTGAGGTGGGCCACTAATTCTTGGTACTGAAATTACCAGGGTACTGCATATTTTGACTTAATTTTTAGTTTTCTGAGAGATTTTGTGAATTACAGGGACGTACATGATATATGAAAAAGAGACTCATTTTAGTACCTCGTCCTTTCCATTTCTGTGCGTCTTACGTCACTCATTCTGGTAGAAACACATCTCATGAGTGAAAAAAAATCTTTAAATATTTTATTGGATTAATATCATACAGAAATGTAAGGAGTTGCTGCATATGACTCTAGAATAAGACTAAATAGTTAATACTATATATATATTACTTCAGTTTGTTTGTGTTTTGCTAGATAACTGCAGACTTTTAAGATCTGCGCCATTAACCGACCATGTGAGAAAAGCAGAGTTAATTAATCGCAAGGTAGGCATTTTGCTGATGAAGCAGTTATATAAGAGTCCTAAGCCTGTTAGTCTAGATTCTGAAAATGCACTGGAAACATTCAGAGAAGACCAGTGTTAGCCAGTTATAACTGAGTGGGAGTCAGTGTGGGGTAACATGGGGAGACAGCAGTAACAAGTGGGAAAAAATGGATTAAGCAAGCGTGGAATACCTCCAGGCCTACACTGGCCTGTGATAGGAATCGTATCAGAATACAGTGGCACAACACAAAAGGTACACCATAGACAATAACAGCCCGATGCGCTCCACAGTCTTCATGCGTGACTGCCATGTGACTTACTTTCTCCTGTTGAATAATCCTGTGGATCGAGGATTCCTGACTCCTGCAGTGACCGAATGCACGAGTCCACCAGCTCCAGCCCAGTGGTAAGTTCATCTTCAATATCTTTTTGACCATCTGAAAAGGGTGACATTGTAGAGTGGTGAACAAAACCCATGAGGAGCTTCTACAGTAAGCAGCGTTCCTAATCACCAGAGTCCTAACAAAATACAGAAGCCCTATGGAGAACTCATTAGAAACCACGTTGCAATTCGGTTAAAGCCAGGGCTTGCTAATTCCATGTACCCTTGGGCAATTGAAAATTGCTAGAGAATTAAGAGAACTGAGCCAGGCATGGTGCTGCCTGCCTGTAATCCCAGCACTCAGGAGGCTGAGGCAGGAGGATCGATGCGGCTTTGAGGCCAACCTGAGCCACACAGCACATTCAAGGACAGCCTGAACGGCACAGCAAAACTGTTTTAAAAATTAGAACCAAAACCAAATCGGATAAACAAAAAACAACAACAACAAAAAAAATTGAACTTCCCACAAACAGTGAACATGGTGACAAATTCATTTAACTTTTACTGTTCTTTTTCCCTATCCAATGCCGTGTCTTATTTTAAAGCTCACAGGAAAATCGGTCAGCAGATGGACGTGGAAGTCCGTGTAAGCGCCCACCACGGGGCTGGGCCTCCTCACCTTGCGACTGCCAGGGGAACTGCTCCTCGGCGGAACTGTAAGAAAGAGAGCGGGCATTAGGCACTGACTACCAGAGACGAGACTGAACTGCAGGGCGCAGGGCGCACTGGATGGCAAGGCTGGTCCCATGCCGGTCCTTTGAACTTCTCACTGGGAAGATGGTTCCTATTCTGATGTGGTCTTAATTTTAAGCCATCTGCTTTATATTTCTTTTGATTCGTGGCATTAGTGGGTTATGCCTGGCACCGTTCAGCAAGTTTCAGAGTGACAGGTCATTTCAAAAAGATCAATCGGCTCTTTTAAAAAAAAAAATGTCAACTGGTGATATTTATTTCATTCTCTCCGCTGGCTGTCTCTGTTTCTCTGTCTCTCTGTCTCGGTCTGTCTCCCTATCTCCCCGTTTCCCTGTCTGTCTCTGTCTCTGTCTCTCTCGCTCTCTCTTTCTCTCTCTATCTCTGGTGCTGGGAATTGAACTCAGGACCTCATGCTTGCCAGGTAGGCGCTATGCCACTGAACTATACCCCACCCATTTTTTTCTTATAGTAGCTTCTGCACACAGTGGCTTCACACAATTGTTTTTTTGTTTTTATTTTAAAATGCCAGTCTGCAGAGTGTCATACCGGCTTTGTAATTTAGCCTAATAAAAGAAATAACTATCTCTTTTATATCACAAAGAAGATAAAATGACCTTTGCCTTTGCCTTGACATCTTATGGCTTATTTCTTTCCATTGATCTTCATAGCTTAAATTATGTAATTTATAAATAATACCTCTTTACCACCACCTGAATATATATTTCCAAAATTCTCTATTGACAATACACCATACAAAATAATCATCTGGGGAGACTCGTTCATGTACATGAAATGGCAACAACATTGTTCAAACTGGAGCGGGTCAGTAGCATTGGTATATTTTTAATGTTAAACACAAAAGAAATGAATAGATTTAAGGCCTATGACAGTAAACACTTCCACTGCACGTGCGGACCCTTTCCACAAAGTCCCCTTTTAAGATGGTAGCCCTTTATGAGAGCTCTAATAGACAGCATTCGGGAGTGGCTTTCACACTTATTTCATCAGCTCTCTCCCTCTGATCAAGCACCTTGTGTGACTAGCTTATCAGCTCCCCAGCAGCAAGTAGATTCCAGACCTGTAATCTGTACTTAGGAGGTGGCTTCTGAACGCATTTATGGGAGAAAAAGGAAAATCTGGTATAAATCAATGTTCAGAAAAGCTGTGATTGACATACATGAATAAAAGAATAGTCCCTTATGAAACACATGATGTTTTTAGGGTATCTTGCTCCCGGGCCCGCCATATTAACAAACTGGAAAATGATTTTGCCATTAGAAGAAGTACAGAAGAAAACGATGCATGAAATGAGAGCTTTAAAAATTCGGTCTCATGCAACTATCTTTTAAATCACAAAGTTATAGCATTATGTATATAAAGACTACATCTAACTACACATTAACCTTCAAAATAGAAATACTGAAAATGACAACACAGCTTCACTTAGTAAGCGGCCGCTAGTGTGTTACAGTCTCTCACAGCATCTAGGAATCAACAGAGTAGGTCTGGCCCGCAGGCACCCTTGCTATTGTGATCCTCTAGAAAGGCTACTAATGACGCTTTTTCAAGTATGTAAATATTGTAACATTAATGTTTAAAGATCAACCTCATCAGTCATTTGAAAAGGCTGGAGTAGACGGCAGGCACCTGGATTCCAAGGAATTTTAACATTTATTTGTGTCAGATGCAACAGCAGCAATTTTAAAGTATATGTATGTGGGCTGGTGAGATAGCTCAGTGAACCAAAAGGTCTGATTAGGCAAGTGCAGGGCCCATAGTTCAATCCCCGACACCACAGACCATACCGGCGCCACCCCCAGGGTGGGGTGAGCTGGTCAGAGTCTGGAAGTAGTGGCGCAAGCCTATAATCCTAGTACTGGGGAGCCTAAAACAGGAAGATTGCCATGAGTCTGAGCTGCGTAGAGAGACCCTGCAGCAACCATACATTTTAAAATAACGTAACATAACGTAACGTAACGTAACATAATGTAACATAATATAAAATAAAAGTACGTTAGGTCCCACCAGAAACTTAGAAAATCCACAGGCTGGGCTAAGAATTGACACTAAAAATCTTCTGTGATGATCCTTATACGTTGCTAACTTTGAAAACCACGAGATACTATTTTTCTTAATGCTTCACCATGAATTTTGAGCTGCTTCACAACATCATTCTTCCATATTTAAGGTTGGGTGAGCTCTCAAAGTGGTGTAACAGTCTATGCTACAGATCTATACAGGGATGGAAAACACCACCCTATTGTAGTAGGCAGAGCAATGGTCATAGGTCCCCTGAAAGAGGAGCTTAAATCACAACCTTGAGACCCATTAAGAGTAGCTTACTTGGGAAAAGGACTTTTACAGACATACTTAATGATTTTCAGATGAGACCATTCTGGATCATTGAAGAGGGTTCTAATCCAATGACTAGTATCTTTCTAAGAGACAAAAACGATGACACACAAACACAGAACGATGTAAAGATGGATGCAGAGACTGGGGTGATGTTCCCACAAGTCAAGTACTGCCAGAGGCCACCTCATATTACCCTGATTTTGAACCTGTGGCCTCTAAGACCATGAAAATAAACTTCTCTTCCTTTAAGCCAACCACTTGTGTTAAATTGTTATGGAAGCCCCAGAAAACTGATGCAACATATTTTCTGATACAATAAGAATCTTCCTGAGAATGTTTATGAGATCTTGAGATCTTAGTTCCTTGAAGATATGCAAATATCTCTCATTACTACACTGCTTTAAGGTATAGTTGTTGGCTACTAAATGCTCCGTGTAAACCAAGATCCTACCATTTCACAACAAACACAGGTCACTGTTGTAGATGGGATGTCCCATGTTAGACAGTTTGACAACATGGCAACAAAAGAGCTCAGACTGGAATGAATCTGTCCACCTAAAATTCAAACTTCTCCTTCACAGTCCCAAGCCGTGACTGGAAGCTCACTTAGGGTACCTCAAGGCTAACACAGTACAAGGACCTGCGGCCCTGGCAGTCATTTCCAAGGCTGTACGTCATCCTGCTCCAGGCTCACTGAGGACCACATGCTCAGGCCCCTCAGGAAGACGGGGTCAGCTCGAGGCTGAGAGAGGCGGGCAGGCAGGCATGATGCCTGTGTGCTGCGCTCTTCTGCAGCTCTGTGCTAGTGAGCATGCATGCAGTGCAGCCTGCTGCAAACCCACAAGGAGCACAGAGCACAAGTGAGTGCTTGACACTGTTGTCTTAGAACTCTGAACCCGTGCTGTGGCTACACTGTGGAGAAGAAATCTCACGATGAGCACTACAGAAATGTGCATTTATATCAATCTGTCTGTCTGTCTGTCCCTCTCACTTATGTATTTGGTACAGGGTTTCACTACACGGCTTGGACTCCTAGTGATCTTCCTGTTTTCAGCCTCCCCAGAGCTAGGATTGCAGGCCTGTGCCACCATGTCCGGTCTCAGTCCCTGGCTCAGCACGCCTGGGGGCAAGTCCCGCAAGGCATGTGGTGTCAGGCATTGAACTCGGTCTCTGCACTTGGCTAAGCAGGCACTTAGTCCACTGAGCTGCCTTGCCGGCCTTCTCAGTCTCATTTTTAAGGCATTTTCTGGTTCTCAGCTCCTGTTTCTGCAACACAGAGCTGGCTGAAAATGTGCTGGGTAATTGTACTATGAAGAAGGTGGGAACACTGCCTCAGCTCATCTTCTGAGATTGTCTGCTCTTCCTCCATAGTGGGTGATATTTTTTGCATGACTTCAAAACATAGAATTAGGTCATACTTATTTTCTTCTTTATCTCTTTCAAATGTATTTCAATTTTATGTTGCAACAGAAACAAGAAGAAACATTTTTATTACAATTGAAAAAAAAAAAAACAGCACGGGTAGTGAATATAAAAGTATCCTCTCAAAGCAGGGCACCTTCTTTTCAAGCAGACGAAACCCATTAATCATTGCAGAGGCTTCCTGGATTCCTTCACACAGTTAAAATGCATTAAAACATGTAACTCATCACCACAGAGAACAGGAATCCCGAGCACTGGGATCTTATTTCCTCAAGTGCGCACTTGCTTCTCAGCTAGGGGATTCTACACAGTCAGATTTTATGTATTTCATTTCTTTCTTTAAAATTACTTTAAGGTGGGTATTTTAGAACAGCAAACAAACTATTCACATAATAAGCGTGGCTGATGCTTGCGGCTCACAACCCTCGCCTCCGGTGCTAGTAAGCACCTGTGGCTTCCCTCCTTTAAGGACATCATCAATTTCATATAGCTGAAAAGTCAGGTTAGAAGCTATTGTCACTTCACTTCATGTTCAATTGCGGGAAGTAAAGTTTGCTTTCACTGCTGCAATGCTGCTTTTTTTTTTTGCATTTTAGTAAGGGTCTACAGGGTCTCACTATGTAGATTAGACTTGTAGAGATTCACCTGTGTTAGCCCCCCTAGCCCTGGGATTACAGGCGGGCACCACCACATCCAGTCTCAGTTGCAGTCTCAGTGTGCCTCCAGGATGGGGTCAGACCCCTGAGTCTGCCTAAGCAGGTGCTTTAATCCAACAAGCTATTTGGCCAGCCCTAACACGGCTTCTTGAAGGAGAACTCCCTTCTAAATAATTTTATCTATCTATCTATCTATCTATCTATCTATCTATCTATCTATCTATCTATCTGGTGGCGGGCTCAGCCCACACTGGGAGTGTGGCTGGTGCAGCACCTGGTGCCGGAGATCAAACCGCGTTCCCTGCACTTGCCTAAGCAGGCGCTTTAGGTTGCTGAACTATCTCTCCAGCCCTAAACATTAAATTTAAAAATGATGCAGATATCACTCCTCATTTATCGTCAGTACAAAGGTACTTAAATACATTTATGTATGAAGTGTAACGCCCAGGGACTGTGAGGAAAACACAGACCCGTGACCAGGACGATGGTCATAAACAGCATGCGGGCCCTCAAGATGAAGACGTCTGAAATACTGTCGGGCTTTTAGGCAAATACACTTACAGGATGGCTCTGGAGGCTCACACCCCGAAGGCTCTTACTTTGTACCAAGCCTGTGCTCACGGACTCACAGTTCATCTTCATAAGCAAACTTCATTCTCTCCCGCTCCTTCCTCACCTGCCTCCCTCTCTGCTTTCCTCCCTCCCTCCTTCCTTCGTTCTCTTCCCTCTTCCTTTCCTTCCTTTCTTCTTCTGGCTCTCCCTCTCTCTTATTTCTCCTGGAAGCTAAACACTAAGCACTCCACAGCTGAGCCACACCTATGGCCCACCATGACAACATTTTGGAGAGAAGTGCTGTTTCCCATTTTATAGAAAATGACCCTGAGGTGAAGGGATGCTAAAGAAGCTGCGGGAAGTCTCCCTGCAGGCAGGCAGGCAAGAAATGGAACCAGGACAGTGAGCTTGGGTTTCCATTCTGAACTTCTCAAGTCACACATTTGGATGCATGGAAATTAGACTCGTAGGTGACTAAAACTGATCATATAAATGAAATTGGAGAAAAAAACACATTAGAGAGGACAATGGCCATTGGTATGTGGACAAAATTTACGAGACATTCATATGCAGAACATGTAGTAATTTCTACAAGTCAACAAGATAGAGGTTTTAAAAAATCAATAAAAGGAAAGTCAACAATTGTGCACAGAAAAAAATGTATAGTAGAAAAATAAAGAATATATGGCCATGAACAGATTCCAGAATTGGAAGAATAAACATTAGACACAAGGTACCTTTTCACCCCCACTTCAGATTGCTAACAGATTTGAAAGCCTACCAGAACTCTGCTACGAAGAGATAGGAACACGACTGCCACATCTTGCAGGTAGCACAGAAAATGAGACAAACATTTGGGCAATCCATAAGGCAATTCCTGGGCAAATGCGAATACTACTTGGCAGTTAAAATAAATTGGACAGATGCAAAAACATATGAAAATCTTAAACCTTAGATAGAGACAAAAATAATTGTAGTTTCACATGGATTAATTGCAAAATCCAAATTCCATAGATTTAACAGTCATTGTGCAATGGCGTGCATGTACGCACACGCGTGTGCACGCACACACACACATTAATACACATAATACGTGGACTAAAAAGATACCAAATTAATGATGGCCGTGGGCTGGGTGAAGGAGAAATTAATTTGAGGAAAGTGTAAAGCAAAAATTTCCTTTAATTTCAATGATTTCATAAAAACTGAGAGTAACCTTTAGTCACTAGGACAAACTGCTACCACGAATTTAAAAATACCTTTGTTATTTCAGAGTCACCCAGTGGTTCTCGCATTTGGAAGGATGTTTGCTTAAATGTGCATATAACTCCACGAATTGTGTTCTATGGGATGTTAGTATCATTATTAGACTCATTCATAAGTGCAACTCCAATGGTGTCAAAATTTCTGAAAACTGCAAGTCCAAAGCCAGGGAAAACCGATGATTAGAAGTAGAATTCCTCTTCCCTCTGCATCTCATATAGGAGAAAAATGACAAAAACACTTTTATAGTGTTTCAAGTTCGAAATAGTCTGAGTGCTTCTAGTAAGCAGCCAATAACTCTCCCATTCCAAGGGCAGGCAGTAGGGCAGGATGAAGTAGTTTAAACCAAAGAATTGCGTCTCACAGCCGGCAGGAGGGATGCTTGCCCTTGCCATTTCTAGCGTGACAGTCTACTTACCTTCAGGCCATTTCTAATAAAAAATTATATATATATGAAAGTTCAGAAGGTTCCCTTAGTGTCAGGAGAAGACAGAAAGCAAAGCATTACTGCCTTTACTCTGTCTCTTATGAACCTGCTCAAATACATTTTCTTACTTTCAACTTTTCGACGCCCAGAGCATCGATCTCAACCATGTGCAGCATTATTGCTCCCACTATCTTTCAAAATGAAATAAAGCAACAGAACTATGAGTTTTCCGTTAGTCTGCTTTCAAGTTAAGCAATGTACCTAAAACCTAAGCCAGGGAAACAGTTGTAAAATAAATTGAATTCCAAACGAATGTTTGATTTTTGCCTATAGTGACAAAGATTCTTATACCGATGCTACCCACATGACTCAACCTTGTCTTCTAAAAATCATTTTTAGTAGATAGCTTTGCACGAGCATCTCACACCAAAAGACAATTGCTCTGAAATAACAGGACCCCGGTCAAAATTTCCAAAAGCTGCGGAAATCAGGTGTGCGTTAACAGGGATGAAAAGCAGTCCCTGCAGAACTGTGCCCCAGGCCACGGCAGCTGTCTTATAAACGCAGTGTGTCCAGCACGCGGTCATTGGGCTGGTGGGCAGCCCTGTTTCCCACGGAACACTGTGTGGAGCTGGCTTCCCTTTAGCCTGCTGCCCGTGGCTTCTACAACTGCCTGTGAACTACTCAGGAGTGGATGTGGAGTTCTGTTGCTGCAGTACAAAGGGCACGCCCATTTCTTTCTCAGACCATGTATCTTCTTTTTGATGGAACTATTTCCATCAAAAACACAAGTTTACAGCCTTTATAAACACTTTTCAAATACTACCACAAACACCAATGGGACCCCAAAGCTGCTAGACAAGGAGACCGTGCACGTGTTGGCTCAGAATATGCAGAATGGAGCAAGTCTCCACTCTCTGGACTCCTGTGCTGATGGCTTCAACCTAGAAATGGTGGAGCACACTGCATTCCACGGCAGAGACCTGGGAGGACAGCAGAGCCTTCATTTTAGGTGATTTTATGTCAGGTGATCAGGAGGCCCGATACGTAATGAGGGAATATGGAACTGTGTGTATGGCTTCTAAATTAAGATTCATCAGGCTTCTGAGATAGCTCAGCAGACTAAGCATCTGCTTAGGCAGGCCCAGGGACCAGGGTTCCATCTCTGGTCCCACATGCCACGCCGGCCCCACCCTGGGTGCGCTGAGCCAGCCACCAAGACCAGGTGTGGTGGCACACACCTGCAATCCCAGTGCTTAGGAGTCTGAAAACAGCAGGGTCACTATGAGTCTGAGCTGCGTAGTGAGACCTTGTACCAAATACAACATAAAAAAATTCATTGCAGG
>NDGM010935734.1:0-10099 GCA_002564305.1 Octomys mimax | reverse complement strand
AAATTTAATTTTATTATTTCATTTTGAAAAGTAAAAGACAAAAGCAAGAACAAAAATCAGATATAGTGATAGGAACAGGGTAATATACAACAGTACATACATTATAGATTTCCAGAACAAGAATAGCTGATTAACAATGATTGATATGTTATGTTTCTATCATCAAATCTATTGCTCAGATTAATAGATACAGGTATGCAAGATTAGACATATGGTTGCATGTTACTGCTTGCTTTCAAGAAACCTTAAGGTTCTGTTCTTGTCCCTCTTGTTTTGCTTTTTGTCATTTTTAAAAATTTGTTTTGAAGAGAATATAGTAATAATTGATATGACATTAGAAAGGACACACATTTAGAAGACCAAGGTGACAAGTATTCAAGCATGATTTTTGTATTACACATTGCTGTCCTCCATGTAGTTGCTTTGATTGCAGAAATCGAGATATAGAGTTAGTCAAGGTAAAAATTCTTCACATTAACTGCTACTTTCAAAAAACTGATGGAAACTTTTAGTACAATCACATCAGCCATCCTGTATATATACTTGCATGTTTTTCTCTTTGCTTTTTTCCCTGTCTTTTCTCCTTTCTCTCATCGTCATTGTTCAACCCTTAAGTTCCATTTCTGTCTGTTTTACTATACTTGCTATAACCTTCAGGCTTTATTTCTTTTTTCGGGGTCTCACACTAGTTAGATAGCGTGATATTTACACATGTGAGTCTGATTTATTTCACTTACGAGTATAGCCTCTAATTGCATCCATTTACTTATGAAGGCTTCTAGTTTGTCTTTCTTTATGGCTGAGTAATACTCCATTGTATAAAAATGCCACATCTTTTTCATCCATTCCACAGGTGATCGATCACCTTTTGGTTGTTTCCAAGATTTGGCTATCATAAATTGTGCTGCTATAAACGTGGGTGCACGTATAGTTTGGAAATTTTTGCTCAGTTAGCTTTTCCAGGGTGAGGAGAGTTCTAAAAATATAGAGACACCATTAGGTCTGGCATCAACTCAAGGTGACTGGTGCCCAGGGCAAGTATCTGGGGACATTTTAGTTGTCACAGCAAGGAGGTCCTACTGGCACTGAGTAGAATCTAGGGAAGTTGCCTGTCACGATCCACTGTTGGCTTCTTCTCATGAAGCACCAAGTGTCTGGCTGCTTTTTGTCTCTGGTCAAGGGGATGTGAAGCTAAATGACCCTTAGATTCTCTGCACCGATGTCCTCATTTTAAGATGACCTCATACCTCTGGACCCCACTCTCCCCTTACCCTGACATCCCTGATGACATTGTTCCCAACTGTCCTCTTCCCTTGGTCTTTACTGCAGTTTCCTGTGGGAATGGACATAGCGCCTCTCCCAGATGAAGCCTGCTGGAATTGGCCTGGAGTTGTGTCTCTCCTGCAGAAAATTTGCATTTCATTTGAAAATACTTGTCTCCTGTGTTCCCTGACAGAGGGTTTCCTTCTGTCCCCATGATTGGCAGGCACAATTCTGACCAATTTTCCCCAAATGAACCAAAAATACTTCATAAACCATCGTGGAGGGTGGAGGATTGGCTAAAGCCCATCTGATCACCTCATTAGGCCATTTCAAACATGCATGAAAATTATTTCATGCGCTTGGCTCTCCCTCCTTTTCACCAAAGCTTTGGAATTGGGAACTGGGTACTGTGGAGCTTGAAATCAATAACAGCCTGCCTGCTCCTCAGCAGACCTGAGCTCCGGCCAGCCGGATCAAAGTTGAGGTGGCAGTGCGGCTGAGCTCAGTTCCAAAGAAAACTGGATTTTGTTAGGTACAACCCACCCAGGTCAAATTCTGCATGGGACAGAAGTTAAATCAAGGAAGTTCTGTCTAAAGGAAAGAAAGAAATAAAAAAAAAACAGTGGCAAAGTTTTTCAAAACAGAGATTTCTCAACGCCACAGAGATTAAGTGAAATTGAGCCCTCGTTATTGCAGCCTTATCTTCTACAGGACAGAACAATGACAGGGTTGGGTTCCTGGTTTGGAGGTGATGTTTACAGCCCATCAAGCTTGTCAGAAGCAGTGCCACACCGCAAATCCATGTGACAGCCCTCGGGGAGCATGGTGACACCTGTGTCTGCCAGCCATAGTCCTTCCTGGTGATTCAAGTGGCTGTGGCCAAGCAGGAACTGGGAGGTGATCAGGGACACGGCCACCTTCTTATTATGGGAAGACCCCTGGGGAAACAGCTCCCATGAGGGCACCATATTCCACCTGCACCTTGCACAAGGCAGTACCAGGCCAGCCTGGCTCGAGACTCCAGAGGCAGGAAATGCGCAATGTCTCCAAATTGGGTCTCTACTTAAAATGGACTCACATAGAGAATGTGTTTTCTAACATTACTTAGCTCTAGTCCTGAGGCAGCAAAGAACATGGAATTTAACCCACATGTAATGACCATGTGTGTCTATACATGGCTCCTATCTTCCGTGCAGAGATTTCACTAACTGGGATTTATGGGACCACAGCTACCTGACTCCTAAGAGCATCCAGGTGAAGCGGAGAACGGTGTGAAATCCCCAAACTGGATGCCTACTTTGCCTGCCCTGACTGACTCCTCAGCTTCTTGGGACCGCCTGCTGCCCTGTACCCCTACCATAAACCTGAGTTACTTATGACAAGGGAATGTGGCCCCACTTCCTGCCCTCTCCTGCCACAGTGCACAGAAGGCAGGATAAATTCAGGGGAGCAGCACCTGGTCCTGCTGTCTCTGCACCTGATGGCACAGAAACAAGGTGCCCTGCACCAGCCAGGCGAGGGAGGGAGGAGACAGGGCCAGGTCAGGATGTGTTCAGCACCTGGGCCCTGCGATCTCATAGAAGTGGGGGCTCCACCTAGAAGGCTGCTTGTGCATGCACTCTTAAGGAAACTCACAGTGAAATCACCAGTGAAGACCTCACAGTGGCTTTCAGTCCTGCAAGAGCTGTGCAGTTGGCTATGGCCACACATCGTTGTTGGGATCACTGTCCCAAGTTTTCCATTTCGATTGCTTCTATCTGTATAAGAACTGGCTATGCAGGGTAAGAACATCACTGAAGACCCAGGAGTGAGTGCTGAGGGGACGTCTGTACCACACGCCATCAGCCACAGGGTCTGGGCTGCCCCTGATGAGACAGCATTCCTGAGATACAAAAAAATATGTCAGACATAGTCTTGCATATGCTTGGGCTGAGTTCTGGAAAAGAAATTCATTGCTGCTTTAGTGACATTACACGTGTGACCTGTGAGCTCTTTCAAAACAAAATGCTATGCAAGATAGGCATCCTCAGTGTTTCCCTCCAGAAACCCAAACACCTAGCTTCACTCACACAGAGGCCAAAACACTGAGAGCAGCAACGGGCAGGTATCAGGGAGCGGAGGCTGCCCAGGGTCTGCCAGAGGTACCTGCCCTTCTGCGTCAGGTACAGCGGTGAAGAGGAAGCCCCTCCCCACTTGGCTGAGGGAGTCGGAAGCCTTCCTGTGACATTAGCTTGCTTTGTTTCAACTTTAACCTGTGGCTGGACTTGAGTGTGCTCAGCTCCATGCAAGATGACCAGCTTGCGCACAATGTCGTCCTGAGTCCTTCTTCTACCCCACTGCAAGGTGCCATGCTTGTTCGGCCAGCTCAGTGCCCTTGAACACTTCTGCCTCCCAGGCTTTTCATACCAAGCATTGCCAGAGCTGCAGGGGGCCAGAGGAAGTCTGTCTCCCCACCCTGCAGACCTGAGGTTGCCTTCGGGGCCTGCATCCTACTCTTGCACACTGCTGGTAATCAGGTGAGGTCAGGCCCCCAAGCCATCTGCCCAACCTCAGAGCCAGCCAGCGTCTGGGTGCATCCAGCTCCCTGGAGGACCGCTGGTCAGTGGTGACTTCTGGCGGCACTCACAGTATACGGAAATCCAAGGCAGGAGTGCAGGCCACTTCCTGGGGAAGTGCCGTGGAGGAGCTGGGAGTGTGGAATGAAAGGGGCCCGGGACTGCGGGCTCTGTCAGGCTCACTCACTGCCCTTTATGCAGTGAATTTCAGGCCCATGCATTTGGATGAAAATGAGAGAATTTCATTTTATGTAGCTGAATGATATTCCCTTTTGTGTGTACATTGCATTGTGTCAATCCACGTGCCTGCGAATGGGCATGGAGGACGATTTCACGTTATATCAATAAACACGGGCACAGTGGGGCCTGATGTGCGGATTTCATTTCTTCTACGTACAGATTCAGAAGCAGGGTGACCAGATCACACAGCGGATCATTCTTCATTCCTTAAGGAATCTCCCTGCTGTTCTCCATAACAGCTGTACCAACGCACATTCCCAGTGGTGTAAGAGCTGCTCTTCTTCAGGCCCTTGTCAACATTTTGGGGCTCTTTTTGGTAACAGCAGTTACAACCGGGGTGAGATGATATCTCATACGGTTTTAACTCGCATTTCTCTGATGGCTAAGGAAGTGATCCTTTTCATAAATTTGCTGAATTTTGTTCCCAAGAAAGGTCTTCACAATGTTTGCTCATTTTGAGATTAGGTTCCAGGCGGGCTTCTGCTCTCGAGCTGCTTGGGCTCTTCATATATTCTGCATGTGACATCTTATGTTGAGACCAAAGCTTCCAACCAGCAAGTCGGCTGTTGCATCCTGATTGCCCCCCAGACCCGTGTGGCCCTGGGCAGCCACGCTGAAGGGGACCCTTCGCGTGAATCATTTGTAAAAGTGATCCACGCTTCTTCAAGGTGCCACTCCACTCTGGTAACTGTCTCCTTGCCAGGAAGAGATTTCTTGCTTCGATATAATCCCATTTGTCTACTTTTGCTTTTGTCCTTTGTGCTTTGAAGTTCCTACCTAGAAAGCCACTGCCGGTACGGCACCCTTGCCTTCAAATGTTTCTCTGTTCCTGGAGAAGTCCCAAAGGTTCAGGTCTCGTGCTTCAGCCTTCTGATGTACTGCGAGTGGACCACTACATAGAATTAAAGGTAGGAGTCAAGTTCCCGTCTCCTGCATACGAAAATCTGTTGTCCTGAGCAATGATAAGAGAGAAGACTGTCCCTGTCCAAGTGTGTTTTTAGGGTTTTCATCACGAATGATTGGGCTGAAACAGGTAGGTATTCTGTACCTATAATCGCAGCACTTGGAGAGGCTGAGGCAGGAGGACAGCAAATTCAAGATCAGCCTAAATGACGTACAGACTTAAGAAGACTCCAGTCTTAGAAGTAAAGAGTGGGAGGTCTGTGTAGGAAGCTCATTGCAAAGCCCTAGGCTGAGTCTCTAGTCACACACACACACACACACACACACACACACAATCAATCCATCAATCAATTGGCTGTGTATTCTTGGATTATGCTTTTCAAAGAATCTAGGTGAATGCTATGGTTTAGAACTAAAATGTTCCCCAAAGGTATTCAGAGATGGGGCTTTCAGAATGTGAAGCCCTGTACTCATCGGTGGGTCTGTGGTCTGCCAAACACGCTGTTGGAGGGGGGCCTGGCAGGAGGCGAGTGCTGAAGTATGACCAGGAAGGGCAGCTGCTTGCCCCTCGCTCCTCCCTTCTTTTTCTGCTGTCTGGGTGCCTTGCAGGGCAGTTTTCTCTGGTTTTGACCTTCCACCCTGCTATTTCTGCCTCAGAACCAGTGGACTATGGACGGAATCCTTTGAGCCCTGAGCCAAATTAAATCTCTTCTCTTTATAATTTGTTGATATTCAGTGCCTTACCCCAGTGATGGGAATGTAGACTCATACAGTAAGTTAAAACAAAGATCTTTAATTGTACTTATAGACTCTGTCTCCAAAACCCCTGACTTGTACGTGTGTGTGCATCCATGTGTTTATATGCAGCTGTAGACATTAGGGTGAATGTCGATCTGATTTTATTTGGGGGTACTCCAGGGATGGGTAGAACACACATCTGGGTGTGTCTGAGTGGGTCATGGAGATGTGCTCTTGGGCTCTAGATCTGGCCTTAGGGCCCTTGGCCCGTTCCCCTACTCAGCTTCCTGAGCGCCAGGAACTAAGCCTCTTTGCTCCACCAGACCCTTGAACTGAATACCTTCAAAGCGTGAGCCACATTGCACCTCTCCTCCTCTAAGCGGTGGGTGTAGCCCTGGGAAAACTGACCACCATAGCACTGTGTGTGTGTGTGTGTATGTAGTGAACACATCTCTATGCATGTCCATCTTTATGTATCTAAAGCAGGGTGTCTCAGCAAACATGGTATTTGCCGCTGACGCATGAGCAGTGATGCCACCCTGTGCGCTGACATCTGTCACACCTCACTCTTGCCTCAGGTTCCCTACTCTGAGGAGGGGCCACCATTCAGAGAAGCAGACGTCTTCTTAATTACTTAGATATTCCTTTAGCTCATATCATATTCCTCAGAAGTCTCTTGTGTTTTTCAATGTTTTAATATTAGGATCTTTTATACACCATCTTATTGCTGCCCTACAGAAGAAAAACTATGCTATACACTTATATTTGCATGTTTCTTGCAGAGCTATTGGTATAACCCTGTATGCATTTTCTGTGGAAAACTCTTAACTTTCATCAGCTCTTTAACAGATACAAGCATTGCTTGCATTTGTCACCAGAAAGCAAATAACCGCACACATATTAGTTTCAATTAATGTATTTTATTTAACAAGTTGGTGCTGCTCGGAAGCTGCTCTGTAGAGGACCCCCACATCCTCCTGACTACCCAACAGCAAGAGAACCAAGGTATCCCCTCCACAGCCACCATCACGACTTCCTGTCCTGGTCCTCAGCCCAGGCAGGATTCAGCCTCCCATGACACTGCCATCCCAGGTGACTGTGTCACAGTGCTCCTCAGGACAGACAGTGGTGGGGGCTGGACTGGAAAGCTGGAGACAATATGATACCATGTCCTGACCACATGTCCTAGACCACTGTTCCCAGGAAGCTGGACCCTCCTAAGGGGTGCCTTCCGAGTCAGCAGGAGAATGGAGCCATCAGATGGCTGGAAAGACGATGATTTGCTCTGGTTTGGAGCCTGAGCTCCCAGGAGCCACAGAGCATTTGCTCTCCCTGTGAACAGCCTGAAGGTACAGCTCGGGTAACCCCAGGCCACATTTAGGGACATGTGTTCTCCCGTAGCCTTAGAAGGCATGCCTTTGGTTTGCAAACCACACTGCGAAAATTGGCTCTGGCTTCCCTGGATGCAGCACAACCTCCGATCAAACTTAATTAAAGCAAGACGAGTCATATTTATCTTGTGTTTCCTCCCAGGCACAGTTTTCTTCTAATTGGGACTTGAGGGCATCCCCCAGTCAGGGCGCCTTGGGCTACAGAGGTAGCCGCTGCTGGCAACGTGACAGGCAGCCAGGCTCGCCTGGGGAGCACAGCCAGCGTGGGCGCTTCCAGGGGAGTCCACTCAATCACTCCCACCCTAACCGTGTAGCTGATGCTCAGTGAGAGGGTTTTCCTTAGAAGGACTCTGTCAGGCCTGGACAGTGCCACAGCTTAGTCAGACATCATGTGAGCAGTTCTACCAAGCCAAGAATCCCAGAGATGGCCATGTCACTAGTCTTGTCTCCTGGAAACTCTACCCCTGTGCCTACCTGCTGGTGACTCTGGGTGGCAGGGTAGGGAAGGATTCATTATTTGAACGAGGAGCCCTGGTTCCTGCATAGAACTTCCACCCCATCCAAGGGCATTTTCAGAGGGAGAGAAAGGTTGAGAGTATATTTATTGCCTCCTGAACATTTCACAGGTGGTAAGGAGCTGGAGCTGCCAGCCGTGGAGCTGCCACCGTGTCTCATCCTCATCCAGGCCAGAGGCCCACGGGAGGCACAAAACTTGCAGCATGCAGCAGCAGGCTGTCCCGTGTCTTCTGCTGTGGGATAGTGTGCAGGTATGTCTGGACTCACGTGTGAGTCGTGCTCCCGTGGATCAGCCTGGGGTTGGGCTTCAGCAATCCCCCTCATCTAAGCAGCCAACACCCACTCAGCGCTAGTAGTGTGTTATTCGAGCTGGGCCTCCCCAAGCACACGTGAGTTCTGTGGGCCAGAATTCCTGCTTTTCCTTCTGGACACAAACACCTCCCACTGGCCACATGGCTTTTGTGTCCACAGCTGTTTTCACTTTGTGCTGCACCTGGGATTTCACCATCAACGAGCAATTTTCACGTTTTCCCAAATTGCTGTTGTGTTTTTGACTCCTGCTTTGTGGCTACATCAGAGAGACGGTCTGGGTTCTAAAGGGCAGTGATCTAAGGCTTTGCAAGACAGATTTCCTTGGAAAAGGAGATCTTCGGCTCATTTCGGTTTCTTGTGCCTTTTGGAGATTCAGGCTTACGCTTTCTCATTCAGATGTAGCACTTTCTCTGTGACTAGAGGATGGATGGCCTTGATAAATCCCATTATTCTGAAGAACAATAAAATAACAGGTTGGTGACGCCAGGGCAGTGATAAATAACATTTTTTATTTTGCCATGTCATTATTATCTTTCTTCTTGCCTGGTGACTGATAGATGTTCTCCCTGCGAGGCCTTTGCGTGCCAGGGAGCAGGGCACCCCATGCCGTCCTCCAGGCAGTGGGGGCCAGCTCTGCAGTGCTTGGAGCCCACACAGCACTGCAATTCTCCAAGCCCCCAATCCTCGGAGCACTGTAGTCCCACTGGGGCTTAGCCCTGACGCAGCCCAAGGTCCCGCAGTCCTGCCAGCAGAGTACCTCGGAGTCCTGAATCACTGCATCAGTCTTCGCCTGTACTTGGTCACTAGGCACCCAAGCCTTAAAACCTGGTTTCCGAACTGGAATCAAAAGGGTCACATGAGGAATGTGAAATCAATCAGTAAACTTTGAGGATTTCAACGGCATTCTGGAGCACACACTTGACAGCTTATTAATTTAGCCCGAAGTAAAGGAGTTAGATTAGAAATCTCTGCCTATAAGCGTCCCCTCCACACACACCATTTGTATTTTTCTAGTGGTGAGAATACAATTGTATTTCTGAAAACACAGCAAGGAACCCAGTCCCTGAATCTGTCAGATAAGTGCCCTCCCAGTGACCTGTCCGTCCTCCTCTCTTGGCATCCTTGGTGGCCGAGGCAAACCCTTATGTGTGCTTTGGGAGGAAAACCTGCAAAGTGGAACACCAGGCCTGGAGCACCCTCATCCCGTCCACAGGAAGCCACAGCCAAAGGGGGGCTGGTGTTTCATCCCTGCATCTGCTCATTTCGCCGAAAGTTTCTGTCTTAAAGGTTTTGTCAAAGTGTCACATCCTCCCGTCACCTGCATTTCTAAACAAACACCTCTGCTTGTTATGGGGCTGAGTCCCCTGCTCTGATTTCAATCCTTCCTGGAGAAATCCTTTCTTGTCACAGATGCCAACTCACTAGGACAACCACAGGATCCAGAGCACACAGGTGTTCACTGCATCCTAATAAAGCACTCTGAGCATGTACCTGGTTGGGATTTGTCTTGAGTGGTGTCCTATGGGTCAAGCTCAACAAGCAGGGCTCTCTCTGGGAAGCCAGTTTTATAGGCAGGGTAATCAAGGTACAGAGACATGAACTGTAACTTGCGGTTGACTTGAGACTTACTCAGCATGAACACCCCAGAGGATCTAATCACTGGGGATCCAGGTCATCCAGAGGTCATACCAGGGTTTCATGGTGACTATAAGAGAAAAATAACTTCCTGAATTTGTTTTTAATAAGAATGGACTAAAGACAAAGAGTCGGAGCACAGCCTAACCTTCAGTGGGTTATCAGAGCCTGATGACCCAGGTAAGAAAAGTGCCTGACTTCAGCCAGCTCTGCTCTTCCTTGTGGAAAAAGGGAAGCACCAAGGTGTATCCCCCTCTAGTCAACCTGTCCCTGTGACATGCTTGTAAAGTTCACAAGTCAGAGGCAACTGCTTACCAAGGGACTGAGAGCTACTCACAGGATTCAAGAATGCCTCCCCATCCCCACGTCTTATCACCACACTTCTGAGAACCTATTCATTCCCAACGTGTCACATCCAATCGCTAAGCAAAACTATGAGGCAGACTAAAAGCCAAAACAATAATTTAAAGAGCTAGAGCAAGATACCATTTTGTATCTGTATATACAAAATAGGATAGATATACAGCTACTTTCTCTTAATTCAAT
>NDGM010935733.1:0-11362 GCA_002564305.1 Octomys mimax | reverse complement strand
AAAAAATAGTTTTTTGGGGGCTGGGGTGATGGCTCAGTAGATAAGCGCTTGCCTGGCAAGCACAAGGGCCTGAGTTCAATCAATAATTTTACCCTCGCCCCCCAAAAATAGTGTTTTTATGGAGGAAGGAGGATTTTTTCCAGTAAAGCCTTGAAGAAGCAAGAGAAGTTGGAGTTAGTGGTATAAAATTAGAGCTAGGTTTTAGATAAGAGCCTGAATAATGTATCTATGCTAGTAGTTAAGAATTGGAAAAAAGAGAAAATGTAGAAGAATTTTTAGCCAAGTAGGAAGAAAAAACAAAAGCATTAAGTGCTTATCAAAACTTAATATTACTGAAGATTTCTAGGAAATGTAATACTGTTGAATACTTTTAAACAAAGATATTTAAGTACTTATCATTTCTGTAGATTATTTTTGGAAAGACCTTTGGATCTTATTAATGATGGACCAGTGAATATTTATGACATGGGTCTTGTGAACACCATCCTCCTCATTCTCCTCATTTTCCCATAGTTCTATTTGGAATGCTTTCCTAGGTAGAGTGTTGTGTGGTGAATTTTGTCTCCCAGGGAGAATTGGACTCCTATCCCTTGGTACCTGTCTCAGTTAAGGAAGGAAAGGTTTATTTAGCTCATAGTTTGTGGGGGTTTCAGTCTATATGCAGCTATCTCCAAGGCAGAGTGGCACATGGCAGAGGGGAGACATTCATGGTGGCAGAAAAGAGCAAAACAGTAAGAGCTAAAAAGGAGGAGCAGCAGCTGCAGGAGCCAGCAAGCCTGTCTCCTTTCCTTATATTGTATTCAGGCTATCTGCCCCAGAGTAGGTGTAGCACTCACACCCATAATCCCAGCATTGGACCATGAATTAATCACAAACTCTAGAAGCCTGCCTGAATGACTATATGAGGCCTTGGGGGGTCATCTAAACACAAACCATAAGGATACCTGCGATTGTAACCTTGAAAAGGTGTGTGTAAGTTCACAGTGGAACAGGCTGAGCCTCAGATATGATGAATGGTATTCTTATAAGGAAAAATATGTGAAGAGATATACAGATGCACACAGGATGGCAGTCATATGAAGACAGAGGCAGAATTTGGAATGATGCCACTGCAAGCTGAAGAATACCAAGGACTGCTGACAACTACCAGAAGATAGGAAGACATAAACAATGATTCTTCCATACAGTTTTCAAATAAAACATGGCCCTGCTGACATATTGCTTTCTGAGTAGTAACCTCCACTGTGAGATTATATATTTCTATTGTTTTAAGCCCTGTAGTTTATCATTTTTTGATAGAGTAACCATAGAAAATTAATATGTCCACTATGATCATTTCAGTCTCTATAATTCTGGGCTCTTTCCTTCTTATGAAACACTTTCCACTTCTCCTTTGATTCTTGCATACAGTCACACACATTAAATAAAAATTATATATTATATTTATGCAAAATTATCTATAGTAAAACATTAAGATCCACAACAAAGGGAAGAATAAAAATGAGAGTGTGGAATGTTGAAGCGAAATAATCTGTTTCATTTTCCATCAGAATAATTTTAAGAACATTCTCAATGAGTGGATCTGTTTTAAAGAAAACATTTTCAGTTTGATAGAAATTCATGTGGGAAACAAATATGTCAGTCATTGCTCTCATTTCTGATCTGAACCTCTTTCTAAGAAAAATTTCTTTCCTCCATAGTCCTTGATCAAAGTATGAACACAGAAAGTCATACTTACCCAAGTAAGCCCAACCCACTGGACACATAGGATGGAACCATATGGCTGCTCCAGATTTTGGTTTTGTTGACAACTGAACAGTGAGCATTGCGTGTCTACATGTTTTGGAGCAGAGGCATTGCATTGCCCACAGGAACAGATAACAGTCAGCTCATTTCAAGGCAAAGCAGAAAGACCACGGGCAAACAAAGAATAGAAGCATTATTGTTACAGGACATGAATAAGGTAACTTTAAGAAGCAGAGACCCACTTACATGCAGCTGTATGAAATCCAGAGTGGGTAACTTTGATCCTAAGGTTTCAGATCCTGTCACATGTGTCCTGGAGTTATTCTGTTTCCTATTTTTGGATTCTTGTGATATTACCTATTGAATCCTTAAAGGAAAACAAACTCCTCAATCAAGCCTACATCAAATAAAGATATGCAAATTTTTTTATAAAAAGCACGCTGTATTTTATGAGGTCAGTATGTTTTTAGAAGTGAACATGGAATGAAATTACAACAGTGGTGAAATGAAAATGTGTTTTTGAAGATGAATGCTAGCAATGATGCTTCTCTTTACTTTTAAAATTCTCTACTATCATATTGTGTCCCTCATGAAGAAACTGAGTGAGTAAATAAGATCCAAAATGTACAATAGATATTGTGAAAAGAGAGGAAACTGCTCAAAAGGAAAGAACAACTGGAATGCAGGAGAGGAGAAATGAAGAGAGGGAAAAGAAAAATATATATATATATACACACATATATACAAGATAGTTAAGATAATTATACTACTAATTTCTATTAGTTAATTAAAAAGAAAGCTTTGTGCTTTTATTATCTCATCAATGTTTTACACCAATATCTTACATTATGAGCAATTAGTTTGAAGATAATACTATTCAATGTATTAAATATCGTTAATTTCCTTTTATTTCATCTTGAAATTCTGTATCATTTTTATTGTTTTTTTCTTTTAAAATAAAAAAATAAATTTTGCTAAAATCACAAAGCTTTTGTCTTTTTTCAAATCTCCCATTTGAAACAGTTGTGGCTCAGTGCTTCTAGCTGTCACAAAATTATGGTGCTTTTCATAAGAATAAAATATGTTGGGAATCTCAATTAGTGATATGCTGATGGCTTTTCTATCTCTAATCTTCCTTCTGGACCATTTCTTAGTCCTAGAGCACATGTAAAGTGACTTATACAAGTGTACATATTCATTTTACAAAGCTAGCATGATTCTTTAGCCTTGTTTTTGTACTTGGGTCAAGTACAACTCTACTTCTTTAACCTCCTTAATCATGAACTTCCAATTCAAAATTATTCTCACTATTCAAACTAAGTGGCAGAAGAAGAGACCATAGAGCTAACAAATTCACGACTAAGTGGAAAAACTACAAAACAGCATTGAATGGAGAGAACCTAAACTCCTATGATTAGAGGCCAACTACAAAACTGGACAAAATTATCAAAGAAAAGCCCTCAGTATTTCAAGACTCTAAAAATCAACCGAAGGCAAACAACCAAGATGGAGAGAGCCATTTATTTATGAAAAGCTGCTAGAATTTTGGATAAAAACAGTGGGAGTCTGTGGCCTTCTTGCATAGGGCTGCTTTCATTTCTCCTACTCACCAGCTTGATTGGCACAGTAGTTGGACCAGCATAGGATTGGCTGTGAAAACCAACAGCTTTTCTGTCAAAAAGGATAGAACTACTTTGGAGCTGAGAGCAAAAAAAAAAAAAAAATGATGCCGGGGGGTGTTTTCAGTAAAAGTAGCAAGCTCAGTTAGAAATTAATAAGGCAAGCCTGTAGCTTTGCTAGCTGAAGTTAAAATCCTGATTGAGATGAACGGCACACAAATCAACCAGAAATCCAACAGGAGACCCTGGAAGTGGGAGGTGGATAGAAGGCCTTATGAGGTCTCTACAGACTCCTAACTGCCTAGCGATTGTTGCATATGTAGAGTGATTCAAGGGAGTTGAGTTGAAAATAAAATCTGGACAGAAATCAAAAGCATCTGAGATTTGAATGCCCTCTTCAAATCACACTTCAAATCACAGAGCATCCAACAGAAGATAAACTTTATGGACTGAAGGTGAGAACAACTTGATTTAGTTGTTAGCCTAACACCAAACTATGCAGGTGACTCTAAGGAAGCCAAAATAAAGAATTTTTAAACTTAGCTCACTTATTAATGGTGGTACAAAGTAGAAGAGACAGCTTCTGCAGTGAAACCTGACAAAGTTATAGAAAAACAAGGGGAAAAAACAGAGGGAGAGTTAGAGAGGAAGGGAGGAAGGGAGGGTGGAGGAGGAAAGCCAGAAAAATCACAATTCAGGGTTGCTACAATTTACCATCTTCTATTGTGTTTAACAACAGTAGATGAGTATAAATAAGCACTCATAAAAATGTGGCCTATCCTCAGGGCTGGAGAGAGTCGTAGGTAGATCAGACTTTAGCTAGGCATTTATATTTTGGTCTTCTTGATAAAGATTTCTATGCAGTCATTATAAGTGTTTTCAATTATGAAATGAAATTATGCATATATAATTTAAATGGCTGAAATTATGAAGACAACGAATATTATAAAGGATCTCAGAAAACAAATAGAAACTAAAGAAGCAGAAATGCTAGAGGTGAAAACTACAGTAACTAAAATAAAAAATCAATTATAGTAGCTAAATGGCAAATTCCAAATGCCAGAGAGAGTTAGTGAACATGAAGTATGATGAATAAAAAATGTTTACTCTGAAGAACAGAATCTTGAAGAAGACTCAAACAAAATGGACACAGTCTCAAAGAAATATGGGATAACATCAAATTTAGCAACATACATCTAATGGGAGTTTCAAAATAAGAGACAAAGGAAAAAAGAAGAGACACTTGAATAACTGATGACCAAACATGCCATAGTTGAAGCAAAATATTAGTCTACAGGTCTAGTAAATTCAATCTAACAAATGAAAAAACTACCCTAATTAGTATAAAGACAGAGACCTACACGTAGGTAAATCATAGTCAAACTGATCCAAGTAGAAAAAAGTTTTGAAAAATGCAAAAATAAAGTGATTCATTCCATACTGAAGGACAGCATGACAAATGGCCGACATTAGAAACAATAGCACCCAGAAGAGAATGAATAACAAAACACTGAAAGAAATCATGACTGTTAACCAGGAGTTCCCTAACTAAAAGAGTAGTACACAGTAGTATGAATCCACAGGAAGCAATAAGAAGCTCTGGAAATGGTAAATAGGTGGCTAAATCTAAAACAACTATATGAATTTCTTCTATTATTTTCTTTAAAAGAAAAAAGTTACAAGGCATGAGCAAATGATGTCAGAAACGCTCCATTTAGAAGCGTATAATAGAGCCTTCATTCACAGAAAGTAATAGATGCATGGTATCTTATCTGTATTCCTTAAAAGCTAAAATTCAGAAATCACCTTCACATTTTTCATTAACTGAGAGAATGCAACACCCAGAAAATAGGAAAACATATAATCATTGTTCCTTCATATATATATATATATATATATATATATATATATATATATATATAATTATGTTTATGTATACATGTTTTGGAACAAACTTTAGAGATAGTTTCAAAATAATACAGCTTCACTTGTTACTCTGTACTCTGACAGGCACTCAGAATTATAATTGTTTCTTTTCAACACAAAATTTAGTAGAAAAATGATCAAATCATACAGAGATGGCTAAGCTTCCATTCCTAATCTTTGGCAATAATGTTAATGCAGGTACATTTTGCTGGTGAAGTCACTCTTCACTTTGTGGGATGGGAAACAGCATCATGTGTGGCTTTGAGGTCATCTCTTAGTAATCAAGGTGAACGGCTTTTAAAATTTTGTTTGTTTTCGCGTTTTATATATTTGTTTCTACTTAGAATATATAACACATTTTCTAGCAAGAATTTTCATCACCTCTTGCTTAGGTTCAAATTCTCTAAACATCTTTTTACTGAAAGTGTTCATCAGAATTAAGCCATGTTTTGAACCCACCAAAATATTTACCAACTAAGCTAGTTTTTTTAATCGTAACTAAGAAAATGCTTGTGAAAAGTACAGCTAAAAGGAAAGGCAGACATCATACTGCAGTGATGCATGCATTCTTGTATCTGTAGCCACACAATTGGTAATAGCTGAATCTTGGAAGTGGGCAGTATTTCATCAACAGATAAGTGGGCAAAGCAAATGCGGTACTGACACACAGTGGAGTGCGGCTCTGCAATAAAGTCTGACTTGAGTCGTATTTAGGAAAGTCGCTGTACCTTGGTACCATAATGATGTAAGCTAGACACATAAGCTTGCATATCTCATAATTGCTCTGATATGAGAAACCAAGAGTAAAAACAAAGAGCAAAATAAAAGCTGGGTAATGGAGAGGGGTGAGAAACACTGTTGTTCTCAGATGGAAAGGGGATCAAGGGTTGGAGGGGGAGAGGGAAGGGATAAGGAGGGGAAAGGAACTGGGATGTGCTGTGCATAGGCACTGACTCCACCCAAGAATTGCAAGCATTATGTACAGGGAAAGATGAACAAAATGGAAGAGGAAGGAGCCCAAGAGATGGGTAGAGGGGTGAGAGAGAAGGCAAAATAGTGAAGACGGGTTATGTAAATGTATCCATTCCATAAAGGGAATGTAGACCTTGTGTATTGTATGCAGTTTCTAAGAAACTAAAATAAAAAAGGAAGGCCAAAAAAGGCAGAAACATAGTGCTGAAATAGGAAAAAACAACTGAAAAACAGTAACACAAAAACACAGAAGAGTTCATAGAAAGATGAACTGACAAGATTTGTTGGTTTTGTGTACTTTGCTGTCATGACCTTTTACTATAATGACAATAAATCCAACAAACATAGCAATGTTAATCAGCAGAAGCTTGAATGGTGAGAATTAGAGTCCCTTGTCAAAAATCTTTTTTAGTGCCCTAACTTATGTTCCAAGATGCATCTTAAACTAGTTAAAGGATTATATCACCTGAGAAGATATAAGCAAAGAAATCTGGTGTTTTAATGTATCAGTTGGAAAAATGTACCATAATTAAGCATACACACTCTGATGCCCTTGTATGTATTAAGGTCTTGGGGAATATAATTACTCCTTTTTCTGACATCAAATCACACAGTCAGAGAGGGATATGTGCCACTGGTCATTTACTGTTGTCATGATTGGAATCTTAAGCATCCCCCTAAAAACTCATGTGCAGAGAAGGCTTGGAGTACTGCACTGTTCAGAAAAGAGGCCCCAGAGATCCTTCAGGCTCTGCACACTCCAGCACATGGACATATGGGCTCTTAAGAGGTGGTAGAAACTTTAGCAGGGAGGGGCTACTTTGAGATGGTAGATTATGTGGGTATGTCCTGAAGGGCATACCTTGCTCCTGGATCTGTCTCTCTGCCCTCACCCTCTAACCTATGCTTCCTGTCCACAGTGGCGTCTGCAATGATTCTCACCCTAATGTTATTACGCTGCACCACAAGTCCGGAAACAACAGAGCAAGAGACCAAGGACTCAGACTATGAACCAAAATAAATCTTTCCTCTTCTTTGTCTTACATATGTTTGCCATAGTGATAGAAAGCTAACTGACACACTGTGATCCTTTCCATGTTTTTCTATGGAGTTATACAAGATTCAGTGAAGGAACTCTCCTCTTTTGATTAAAGCCTTTGGAAGGAGTTTTCGTGAACTACTTTCACCCCTGTAGCATTAAACTCTGATTTACTTTATTGGTAGCTTTAAATTGGTAGCTTTATTTTTACTCTGTAAAACTAACATTTGAATATATATAATTTGTAGCAAGCAGATAACTGTAGCATTTGTGGCTTATCTTTTAACACTGATTTTATTTTAGGGTTATCCATATTACATATTTTGCATCCAAAAACTTACTTCTAAGCTTGAAAGCATAGATGAAATAGCTAATTTGCTTTAATAAAAAAGTCAACCATCTCATTTCTAGAAATTGGCTTGCTTGACTGATTTATCACCAGCTATTTTTTCACATAGCAGGGTTTGGAAGGTGTAGGATACAGAAGGGAAAAGGGTTACTAAAAGGAAGAAAACAGGAAATATTGGGAATAGGATTACTACCAACGCCATAAAAATCTTGTTTATGTTAATAGAAGTGTTGAAGATAGTGGTGTGGGTGGTGGCGGTGGTGGCTGCAGCTGGGACACAACAGGATATAATGGGCCATGGTCACTGCAAAGCCCAAGTCTTCTGAAAGATGGATTAAGCAAAGAAAACTGGCCATATTTTATAGTTTTGCCACAGATGACCTAACCAATAAAGTTTGATGACAATAATGGTTGGAGACAGGTGAGTAAACAGTAATTGTAAGCTCAGGTGGGAGGTGCAGCCCCTCTTACTCCTCATGAAAAGGTTCTTGTGCTTTTCTTCCCCCTATGAAGTCAGTAAAATTGACCTATTCAGGGCTTTTTGAACTTTAACAAGTGTGATTTAGTCACACTGTTCTGAACTCTTATCCCTTCCCATACAACGTACACCTCCTTGGGGCGAAGAAAAGAAAGGAACACTTAAATGGGAAAGGGTTTATCCTTAACTACTTTGTCTATTCTTCTCTCATCGTCAAAGAACTGCATACTCCCCTGCCAGACGACAGGAACAAAATGAACCAGATATGTGCCTCCAGGCCCTTCAGGATGCAAAGGGATGGGCTGAACAAAGACGATTTTATGGCAGCTATTTGCCTCTGTTTCTGGGTTGTTTGATTACATAAAAGCTTAATTTTCTGTTTGTAGTAGAAATGTCATATCATTCCTAATATCTACATGCTGGGCGAATACCTAATGGAGCATTAGTAAGGAATTTTATCATTTAAAGTACACTCTTCGTTTTGTGTCACACTTGAATTTCCTACCACTAAGAATGACCTATAGTGACCTACAGCAGGACAGGGAGGTGGAAGAGTATAAGAGAGCTGCAGGACTGGACCACCAGTGTAACTTAGAATTGCATGGTGATAAGAAAAGCTAAGTTGGCTTGTATTTGGTTTTATTACTTTTTAAAATTTTCTATAGTCAGTGTACCTCCTTACAATCCATATTCAGGACAGACTCACAGCCATGTACTCCCTCACCTCGGTAGCCCACTGGCATTTAGGATAACACACAAGGACTCCATACTGAGCCCCAAGAAGATGGACACTTAATATTCACATATGAACTAAAGAATACATGTGAACGGAAAAGCAGTTATATTATATTAAAAACATGATCTACAGTATATATATCTATAAATTCTCATCTAAATGTAACATTATGGTTCTGCTTCTTAGAAAATATATCCTGCATAGACAAGATAAGTAGTTGTTAACTACTGACCAAACCATGTATGTGTGTGTTAATAGCTATAAACTGAATTTGACATATGCCTACTCAGAATCTTACTGAGAGGATTCAGTGAAATGATACTCAGTAGGTGCTTATTCTTGTGTAAGTTGTAGTCCAATAATTGCCAGCTACTATTACTATATGAAATGTCTTTTTATTACAAAGAATTAGCTATGCTTTTATATGTTCCATTTACCTTTATTCAATTTTTTGGCATTTGTATGTTCATAAAACAGATTAGCAGAAAAAAAAAAAGAAATAAGCCTTAGTCCCCTCAATCATTCTAGGTGTTGTACAAACACTAACTCAGTCCTCCCAACAATCCGATGAGACTGAACTGATGAAATGAGGACACTACACCACGGGCAGAAGTGATTTACTGAAAAACACCATAATGCATTCGAGGAAGAGGAAGTAAACACAGACAGTATGGCTGCTGCACAGTTGGGCTTGTCCACCACTCTGCACTGCCTCTTGCTGTCCCACACCTACACACAACACATGGGAACCTGGCCATGTGCCCAGAACATAGATGCTTAGATCGAGGTACAAATTAGGTCAGGTTGAATAGTTTTGAAGATAGTTAAATTCATGTAGTAAGCCTCTCATCCCATTGCTATCTGTATTGCAAGATGCTATTTCTAATTGTGAGGACTGAGAATTCCTTCTCTATGACTAGAGGGAAAAAAATCCCATAGCACACGTCATCATTCCCAGGTGGGAGAACCATACCCTTGGTGTATGAAATGTGAGACATCATTTTATTGACTAGATTCTCATTCTTTGTCTTAAAATAGGCTTCAGTTTTCTAGACATTGTTGGATACTTTTCTGAGCCTTTCTTTAGTAAGACTTTCTCCAAACTACATCCTTCTCCCTAACTCCCCTAGCAGAAAATCAAACTGAGAGCAACATTCTCTTTAGTATTATAACATAAACTTCAACAGCAAGGCTATCCCTGGTGACTGCAGTAATACAGTAAGATCTTACTTCAGGGATCTATTTACCTTCTCTAAGTGAGCTCTCCTAATATTTCCGTTTGGAGCACATTTTTCTTCTTTATATTACCACCTGCATGGCTCCACGTGCCTTTAGTGCCAAGAAGCATGAGAAAATTTTATAACAACAATAATTGTAATAGGATTTAATCATGTTGTTGGCAGCAAAGGTCCAGCAACATTAATGATAATGTTACAATAGAGAGCCCTGGAAATGGTATAAGTAGATAAAATACTGTAAATCGAAGGTGCCCTGTGCCTGTAATGCACTGTTTAATAGGCATCCAAAGGCAGACACCGTAAAATACATCCAGCCTCTGTAAGCATTAAATATTAAACACGGCTCTGAAAAGAAATCTAGAACCTCAAAGAATACTATCATGGTGAGATCAGTTAGTTAGAAAACTGAATTATGAAGCATCAGAAGCATTTTTGAGAAATTTGTAGAGAAGAAGGCTTATAATTTACAAATAAAAATTTTGAACAAACTTATTCTAAGTTTCAAATACATGAAATTTCATGATCCATATTTCTTCCTGATAAATGGGCTGGGTAGAATGGGACACTGAATTTTGGTGGCAAAATAGGTAAGTATGATCGGGGACAACCTGCTCGAGCCCCCTCCTGTCCCTCTCTCAGACAGGAGCTTTCTCACCCTCAATAAATATATTCTGCTCATAAAAAGGTAAGTATGAATAATATTTTACAAAATCCTTCAGATGACTTAGTCTTTTCTGTAAGCCTAATATAAAGTTGACTGGGATGTTAACATTTGCACATTTTCTACATGATCTTCCAGGGTAAATCTGAACATTAAGTAATGCAGGCTATTCCAACTACTTCTAAAGAATATTACAAATGTTAATTCATCAGCTTCCACAATACCCTTTTGGAATAATATGAAAAATAATATTAATGACACTTTGGGCTTCTATAGTGTTTTTTATTTGAAAACCCATGAAAGCATCATAAACATTAATAGTGTGAACAAAACTCCTAATAATAATACTAGCTGGATCTCAAATAGAAAAGATTACTAACCTCATTTTCTAGATGCTGCGACTTAGTCACAAATAGGCTAAGAAAATTGCCTCAGACTATAGAAGCAGTTACCAGCAGAGTCAGCTATAGAAATCAATGCTTTTTGAGTCTTACATTTCCATCCCAGACAATGTATTGCTTCCTATAGAAGCGAGAGACATCCTGCCTGTACTTTTCAATGTAAAATTTTGCCTTCACAAAACTGTCTAAAACTATCT
>NDGM010935729.1:0-12228 GCA_002564305.1 Octomys mimax | reverse complement strand
AATAAATAAATAAATGAATGTTTAAAAAAAAAAAAAGAATACATTAGAAAAAAAAGACCCTGTACCAAATAAATATAAATAAATAAAAGATTAAAAGAATAAATGTATAGCTAGCTAGAAGAAAACTAAAGTGCCTAAAATCAAACACCAAGTCAAGAAATGGGCTGAAGAAGTACCCAGGCGGTACACAGAGCAAGAAACACAAGTGGTCAACAAATATGTGAGAAAAAATTCTTTAATAACTCTGGCCATCAGAGAAATGCAAAGTAAAACAACACTAAGTTCCATCTTACTCCAGAAAGAACGGCATTCAGTAAAGAGTAACAAATTCTGACATAGTTGTGGTGAAAAGTAGTTCTCCTTTACAGTTGATGAAAATGGAAATTAGTACAATCATTATAGAAATAATCATGGAAATTTCTCAAAGAATTGAAATTAAAAATTCCATATGGCCCTGCTACCTCATTAGGTATCTTTCCCACACAGCCTAACTCATCATACTACATTGATACTTGTATACCAATAATTTTAGCAATCCAATTCATAATAGTTAAATCCTGAAATGACCTCTATACCCACCAACAAAGACTAGATAAACAAAATGTGACATCTATGCAGAATGAAATAGTACTCATCTCTAAACAAGAAAAATCTGGGCACTTACTAGAAAATAGTTCACCTGAAAAAAATAATGTTGAGTGAAACAACTTAGACACACAAGATATTACACAGTATTTTTCAATTAAATGAGGTAAAGTACAAAGAAAATGCAAAAAAAAAATATATGGACAAGGGGAAAGATTTCATGCAGCAAGGAAGTAGTCTATGGCAACAAGAAAAGGGTTTAGGGGGAATGGAAGGGGAAACTGGAGGAATAAAGATAATCCGTGGAGAAAAACCTAATGACCCCAATTAATGTAAAAATTATAAGCTATCACATGATAAATGAAAGAGCATCAGTAGGTGTGAAAAAGATGATTGAGGAACCAGAGAAGAAGGAGTCAAAGGATAGTAGGAAGGAGAGCATTAAAACAGAACAAGCACTATATGCATACCCATTCTCCAAGATACTTGAAAACTGCATGAATTACAAACTGTATCAATAAAAGAAAAAAAAATATATAAACACACAAAAATGCAGGCTGGCACACAATAAAGGCACAATCTGTTCGATGTCACTGTGACACAGGTGCATATCCTTTGCTGTTTGCCCTACCAAGTGGGTGGAACATACAGATAGCTTCCTTTATTTCCCCAGTGTAGCCACTGAAACACATGATCCACTACTGTTACGTTAAAGTACGTATTTTCATGAGAAAATTGTGGTATGCGCATTTGAAACCCAGTATGAAGAACCAAGGGAAAAATCTTTTCATATATATCAGATAACCTTCTCCAAGCAAAGACGAAATGTAATTTTCAGAGAAATCACAGCACATACTAAAATTCATAACACGTAAATGATTTTGTGGATGAGCACATAGCCATCTGTTAATCTCAAGTCTCAGGAGATTCTGAGAATGCTTCAATTTATTCTTCTGTTTTCCCCTCTTGATAATAGAAAATGGAATATTTCACACATATGTAGACTGAAACAATTTTAGAAGGAGTAATAATAAATCATCATAAGATAATGACTGTTCAAGCATTCAGTTTATGTGTTCAAATTGTATGTATTTTTCTGGATTCAAAATAATTTGTTTTTATAAAATACCAGCTTTGTTTCAAGGGCAAATTTTTATACAACACTTAAAATTTGTTTTGACATGTACAATGTGGCATGTTTACCTCTCTAATTTAATAACATCAAATATTACTTAATAATACACCAGAGTGATCAAAGACTTTATCTTTCACATATCATAATATCTCCCATCTACCCACAATGACAATATAAGTGTCGTATTTGTACAAGTCATTTTATATGTGAAGAAAACGACATTCAAGAAGACTAAACAAGTTAGTCAATATTAGACAGTTAATTTAAAATTCAAAATCTGAATCCCAATCTTACATACTTCCATTCTAATTAAAATTCTCATTATTCTACAAACTAAGTCATTTTATACTGACCCTTGAATAATTTTCAGAGTTTGTCTTTTTTTATTTTTAAATTTGAAGGTTAAATTCTGTGGACTAAAAAGACAGTTTCTTCTCAAACACATAAAAGGAAATTATGGAAAATTTATGCAAGCACAAATGAACTCTGAGAGGTCTTTAATTGATTTTAACATAGTGATTTTGTATACTCAAATGTGGCAGTGTGGGTTAAGACTGAGGAGGTAGGAGTCTTACTTATAAATAAAAAATTTGAAAACAAATGTAGCATCCTTTTAAAAATAGTGTTCATGGTTTTTGGTATGATGCAAACATTGGGTTGTCACACATATTTTCTTGATTCTCCATAAGCTTCACAAAATAAATAAAGCATATATTAATAACATTCTATGTAAAAGTTAATAAACTGGGTAGCAAGATTGGTCAATTCTGATCCAAATTATTTAATGTTTGTTTGTTGGGTTATAAGACAAAAAACTGAGTTTGATAAACTGACTCTGAAACTTATTTGTGAGCATATCATCCAAAAATGGTCGATATATTCTGAACAGCAATTTTGGAAAATTTCTAAAAATTTTATCAAGTGCCTTAGAAACAAAAAAGCTGATGAAACAGTGTAGAGTACACATAACACACACGGCATAGAAATTGTATTTATACCTAAAATAAATATTATTTGTGTTTATTTAGACTCTCCAAAATAACAAGGAGGGACAAGCCATTCAATAATTTGCACTGAAATTAGTAATTCTATGCAATTTATACAAACATTTATTTCTAATCATAAAATATCAACTATTCATGAATTTACATTTAAGTTTAAAAGGCAAATAAATGGCTTTAAGTTTAGGGAATGAGAGATATTTCTTAAGCAAAATGTGATTTGTGAAAACCATCAGAGAAAATTTAGTAGTCACTTGTATTAAAATTAGCATTGTGTTAATCAAAATCATTATACATCAAAAAGTTAAGCAGCAAGCTGGTTTTGCAAAAATTATTAATCTTAGGCATCTAGAATATACAAAGGATCTCTTTAAATTTAGTCAGAGGGACTTCTGTGATACAGCAGAGCAGTAAGTTACAAGAAATCAGTATCTCTAAGATAAGAAATCCAGACACTGGAAAAATAACACCTTGGGGAGGAAAAGAGGGAGCGAGGTGGATTCCTGGGCTGGGGGAAGGAGTTGAAGGGAAAATCAGAGTTCACAAAAAATTTGAAAAGGCAGACCTCAAGGCAGAAGTAGAAAGAAGTAATCTGCACTTTCTCTTTAGCTCATGGTGTGAAAAAGGAAGATCAAATCTTCAGAGATTCAGTGAAAGGGGTGAGTCCAGAGGCCTCTAAGGAGAACACATCAGTGGACCAGAGCAGTACAAGCTATGTGCTACAACAGCCGGCAGATGGCTGCAGTCCACGTTACTGCCACGTCCTCTGGAGAAGCTGCTTTGTCAGATGCCACTTTAAGGAGGGGCTGGCACCACCTGGGACTCAGGGTGGCTGTGCGTAGTCTTCATCTCAGGATGCCCAAAGCTGAGATCTCAGTGACTGGGCAAGGTATCAAAAGTGGGAGCCCTCTGGTGTCAGGAAGCCACGGCCATGCTGGACAGACACAACAAGAGTGACACAAATAATCACCTCAGGCACCAGAAGCCATACTCACTCAACTTCTGTGGATTTGAAAGCACGCCACGGGAGCCCACCTAATCTTACTGCAGGCTTGCTGGGATCGGGCAACAAGGATCTGGCTCTGACTGCCTCCTACTCTGTGAGCAAAGGTGCAGACATGCCTGGGCTGGACACTGCCACAGAGCTGCAGGCCCCTGGTGATGACCACAGACCTGAGATTACAGGAAGTCTCTGTTTTCATTTTATTCCCTACTTTTTCTCTGAATATTTGGAGTTTTTCTTTGAAATTACTTTTGTTTTCATGTGAGTGTGAACGTTGTTTTAATTTTTGTGCTCTCTCCTCTCTCTCTCTCTCTCTCTCTCTCTCTCTCTCTCTCTCTCTCCTATCTTCTTCACCATTTTCCTGGGGCTTGTATAATCCTTCAGGCTTGTTTTTAGACTCTTTTTTATTTCTCTACTTTTCCCTTCTTATTCCATTTAAATTTTCTCCTCTTAGGGTAGAATCACTGTATTGAGTGGATATTTACTGTATATGATTTTCTTTTCTTTTTTTCTTTGGCAGAACTGGGGATTGAACTTAGACCCTTGTGCTTGCCATGGAAGCACTTATTCTACTGAGCCCCTGTGTATAATTTTCTGATTTCTTTTGGATTCTTTTATGTATCTATAAATCTTGTACTTATGGTTAAAAGTGGCAAGTTAATATTTATCACAGTTTGTCATTTTCCAGTTTCTGATTGATACTAGTGTTATTATTAATTATACTATTGTACTACTTCAGCCAAGGTGACAATGCTGTTCTGATCAATTGATATTACTTGTAGATCAGTACCTACATTGTTGGGGTATTGAAAAACAATACTATATCTCAGTACTGAAGAATTGAATGTTAGGCCACAGAGGCTGCAACATTTAATCCCTAATAAATTGAAATAAATCTTAGGATAGACCCCTAAGCCTAAAGATAGCTAAAAGTAGAAGACAACTCTGAAAAGTATGCACTTCCCAAAGTAGCCTCAATACTAATAAGAAAAATATCTACCATAAGCAATTTACTAACTTACATGTAAAAAACAAATAAAATAAAATAGTGAGGAAACACAGCAACAAGAAGCAACCCAAACATCACAACTCACCCAAGGCAAATCAAAGGAGCACTAAGATGGAACAAGCCAAATACCATCAAGCTGAACTGTATAAGACAGCAACATCAGAGTTAACAAAACAGGTTAATAGGTCTGTTGAAAAAACTGAACAAGATTTATAACGACTGAATTCTGTAACAACTTTAGGAAAATATAATCTCACTTCTAGTTAAACCCTTTAATGAATTTAAAAGGGAAGCAATACTCCCAACACCATTCCTATAAGCACACATTAGCCTAACACCCAACCAGAGAAGGACCTAGACAGAAAGAGAACTCCTTAATGAACATAGATGCACAAATCTTCAGTAAGATATTATGAAGCAGAATGCAGCAAATCATCAAGAATACTACACACCATAGCCAAGTATGGTTCACCCTAGTAATTCAGGGATGGTTCAACATACAGAGGTCAATAAATGTGGTGCAACCGAGTAACAGAACCAAAAACAAAATCCACATGACTATCTCAATAGATGATGAAAAAGCGTTTGACAAAGTCTAATAACCATTCAAGATAAAATAAAACTGGAATGGAAAGGTCTTATCTGAATATGATCAAAGCTAAATACAACAAATGAATAGGCAAAATCATACCATTGGTTAAAATCTGAAATATTCCATTGTAAAATCAGTAATGATACAAGGATTCCAAGTCTCATACACTCCTGGTCAATATAGCTGTGGAAACATTAGCCAGAGCAATCAGAAAGAGAAAGAATTAAATGGAATACAGATAGGCAAGAAAAAAGTTAAATTATTTTTATCTGTTAATGACATGATACTCTACATAAAGTACCCAACTGGAACCCATCTTACTATTATCACAGGTTTGCTGGGATTGTGCAACAAGGACCTGTGTTTTGACTGCCTCCTACTCTGTCAGTGAAGGGGTGATCATGCCTTAACAGGCCACAAAACGGCAGATCCTTGATAATAATTCACACACTTCAAGTCACTGAGAGATCTCTATTTTCTATGACAGGATACTCTCAAAATTCTACCTAAAGAATCCTAGATTTAACATCAAGCTCAGTAACATAGCAGGATGCAAAGTCAACTCTCAAAAATTGATAGCATTCCTATGCACAAGTAAAATTACTAACAGAGAAATTAAATACTTAGAAATCAATCTAATGAAGAAAGTAAAAGACCAATACTGTACTTGAAAATCACAGGACTCTGAAAAAGGAGATTGAAGAAAATATCAGAAAATAGAAAAACAACCCTTCTTGGATAGGCAGAACCAATGTAGTGAAAATGGTTATGCTGCTAACATTGTCCTACAGATGTAATGAAATCCCAATCAAAATGCTAATAGTATACTTCACAAATCTAGAGAAAACAATCCTAAAATTCATGGAATGAGAGGGGTCCTAGCATAGCAAAGATGAATTTGGGCAACAAGGACAGCACAGGGGCACCACAATTGGCAGTATGAAGTTATATTAGAAAGCTACTGCAATGAAAACAACATGGTACTGGCAGAAAAACAGACCCAAGAATCAACAGGACAGAAAATATGACCATGTAAGTCCAAGTGTATTTAGATAGCTTACATTTGGTAAGTGGGCCACACATTCTCACTAGAAGGAAGATGGCTTCTTTAATAAGTGTTTTTAGGAAAACTGGTTTTCTAGATGAAAATTAAACCTAAACACATGTTTCTCATCATGTTCTAACTAAAATTGAAAGGTAGAGACAAAGACAGACAGAACAACAGAGAGAGAAAGAGAGAGAGTGAGAGAGAGATAGACAGAGACAGAAAGACAGAAAAAGAGAGACAAAGAGAGACAGAAAGACAGAGAATGACTGATCATTGTTCTGATTGACTCCATGAGTTCTAGGGAAAGCCAGAAGCATCATAAGGGAGAGAAACAAACTGAGTTTCTAAGGTGGAAATAAAAGTGTGTCCTAGTGGAAGCAATAGACACCTGGGTGCTTAGTTATTACGTGTGTGTGTGTGTGTGTGTGTGTGTGTTTAGGCCTAAATTTCACAGAAAGTGTATCCTAAGGTGATATGTTTTATGTTTTTGAAATGCCTAGAAAGAAATTAAGGTTATATGTTTTAATCTTGAATTTGGAGAAAAAGTTGATTTTAACTTTAAATGGAGATGATACACCTACTCTTGAATTCCCATTTAAAGTTTTATCATTTTTAAAAGGAAAATCAGAGGACGGATACTCAGTTGGCTTCAGTTTTCCAATGTGTGGTTGGGATGAAATGCTGTAGAACAGTAATCCCCAACTATTGGCACCAGGAACCAGTTTCCTGGAAGCAAATTATTCCTTGACATTAGGCATCAGTTTTGAGATGATTCATGCTAATTATATAAATTATGCCCACTAGCTCCACTGCACTGAGGTATATAAGGAAATAATTATACAATTCACATTAAAGCAGAATAAGTGAGAGTCCTAGAACTACAGACTCCTACCAGGGAGTGATAGGAGACAGTGACAACTAAAACACATTGCTTATATTCCATCTGCTCAGTAATTTCATTTCGATTGCTGCCATTGCAGAAAACATGGCTTCACAAAGACAGTATGTTGTCAACAAAAAATGCTTCTCTAACAACGCTAGTATATTCTGCTTCTTTAAAGTAGAACATATACAGATTCTAATGGACCCAAGAACATTTGAAAGCCACCATCATTTGCCACCATGAGTACTTGGCCCTCTTTTACTACAGTCAGAATGTATTCACATTGCTTGCTCACAGTGGGCTGAAGATCTATTTGGTACCAGGTCTGAAGTCTCTGTAGTTGGGCATCTTTGCTTGAAGTCCTTTCCTAGTTGAGACAGATGATCAAGTACCACCTGGGAGAAGGAAGGCCTTGGTTCTGCCTCTGTTGATGTGGGAACATGTCAATAATTCCAGAATCACTCATTGCCCCCATAATGCCAACTTGAATTTAAGTCTAGCCACATTTACTGCCATCTTGAACCAGTCCTTCTTCCCTGAAGTAATTCTGTGTTCTTTGAGAATACTGAAATGTCACATTAGTAAGCAGGTCTCATTATCCATTCTGTGTCCCTGAAATGTGCATCCTCTGGTAATTGTTTAAGAGAAAATTCTTATAACTTCAAAACATGTCTTGTTATCCATCTATAGAGACTCATACAAATCCATGTATCTGAGAAGGTGTGTGTACTCTCCATCCATCTTCACACACAGCTACAGAAATATATGCGCGAAGGGCATGTGGTACAAGATGGTTCAGAATTTTACTCATATTCAAGTAGTGTGTGTGTGTGTGTGTGTGTGTGTCTGTCTGTCTGTCTGTCTGTCTGTCTGTGTCTGTGTCTGTGACTGTGTCTGTGTTTGTGTGTCTATGTGTTAAGAAATCTGTATTGTTTCCTTTGAATTTGTGATAAAAGTACAAGTGGAAGAAACACCATAACACAAAATTGCATAGAAGTATTACTGAAACATTGTACCATAGCCAATGTCTCTTCATACATGACACAGTGTGTGGACTCAAATTCAATGAGTATTTTTTTTCCTATATTTGAGGGAAGGGTCTACAGGGTGTTCAGGGTCTTGCTACTAGATTGGACTTATAGTGATTACCCTGTTTGCAGCCTCCCAAGTACTGTGGTTACAGGTGCGGGCCACCATGCCCAGTCTCAATCACTGTCTCAGCAGACCCCAGGGGCGGGGTCAGCATGGCAGGCCTGGAGATCGAACCTCCAGCCCCTGTGCCTGCTTGCAGGCACTTTAATCTGCTGAACTATTTGGCCAGCCCATCAGATTCAAATTCAGAAGCAACTTCTTCAATCTGCATTTGAAACTAGAAAGCCTTCCTTCCCATCATGGCTGCTGTGTTATCCATGTTTATATTGACATAAACACCAATCCAGTTTTCTTCATGTGCAACCATCCAAAGATGTGAATAGCTCTGTTGCTACAGCATTGTTTGGCAACAACCAAAAATATATATCATGTACATCCTCCTGGAAAATATATTGCAATAAACCAAGGCTTTTTCCTTTGTTTCCAACACAGGTTGATTCATCAATTTGAGTTGCATACTATGGTGACTCCATAATCCATTCTAACAGCTGTGCCTCATATCTTCTGCTCTTTTATAGATGGTTATATTATGAGCTTAAGTAATTGCTTCTGCCTTTGTGTTCGTGTGTTTTTTTTTCCCAAGTGCATGTCTTTTAATGCATTTGTGTGGTCAGCTTCAAGGTGCCAAGGCTGCTTTAAATGTGTCATGGCTTTGTTGGTTGGCTGGCATTCATGCGTTATGCAAACCAGGCCTGGAGGATGCGGCGCCTCTGTCACAGCCCATCCGGGTTTTAAGCAGGATGCTCAGGATTTTAAATGCAGCTTTCCTCTTGTTGGGTGTCCTAGGATCTTCTGCTGTCTCATCACTGGGAGTTTCCTTCTTTTCAGATAAGTTCTCCAGCTACATTTGTGTTCTATACACTTGGCTTGGCTTAGCTTGGGGGCTTTGCCAACAGTGACTGAGATGAGGAGTGTGCAGGTAAGAAAAGAGGTGCACACAAAAGTGGCAGATAAAGCAACTGCTAGGCCAAGAGGCTAGATTTTGACCTAAAGCCTCAATTAGATGCAGCTGTACATTTGAAGTGCACTGGCTCACTTGCAGTAGAAACCTGCTGTCAGATGGAGCTTAGTGTCCCCGGCCACTTACTGGCAGGTTCGGTAAGAGTCCACAAAGAATCGATGTATTATGGCTTCTGTGCAGTCAAGCCTCTCTGCTACTGCTCATCTCTCTTTGCAGTCACTCCCAGTGTGGGTGTCACCACATCAATGTCACCTCACAGCCAGGCACTGGCATCTCAAAACAAGCACGCTCTTTACTCCCCCATGCACGGCAGGGTTGGCCTCCCCGACCCAGCAGGAGCAGTCATGCTGTGAATACAGATGAACCTTCACTTGCTCACCTGCAGCTCACCCCATACTGTGAACCACTGTTCTGCATGGGCCACGGAGGACTTAGAGAAGTGCCTGCCTAATGGCAGCTTCTTATAAAATCTAATTCAAGTTGATTTTATTTTAAAGACAAAACCAAGGAGCTAGAATTTCAGAACAAGATAATAGAAGAGTAACAATGAATAATGTATTGTGTATTGTTATCCTCAATATTAGTCAGGGTTTTACTAGAGGAACAGATATACCACAAGATGTATAAATGGATAAGAAATTACAAGACTGGCTTATGACCATCAGATGAGGAAGCGAAGCATGCAGAGGGCATCTGCACACTTGAGAATGAAGGATTCAGTCCCAAGGTCTGAAGCTCCCTACAATGTTCCATGCAAGTCTCTATCAGTCCCCTGACGGGTCTGCAATGGAAGGCTGAAGAATCTGTAATAGAAGGCTGAAGAGTCTGTGACTGAAAGCTGAAGAATCCAAGGTGGAGGCCTGAGTTTGTGCTGCAAGCCAGGTGATGAAGTCCAAGCCACAGCAAAACTGAAGTTCCTCCAAGCGAGTGGAACTTTCACTCCTTTCTCAGCCCTTTTATATCCCCTTTCTGTGCTGAGTCACTCTGGGGTGGCCCCATCAAGCCCTAGGACTGGCCTTCTGTGTCCTGTGGGGCAGGGCCTCATGGCCTAGGGTGTGGAACTGCGGAGTCAATCCAGCCAAGCTGACTCAATGTATCAACCACTACATTCAAAGTCGTGGCTATCTTTTCTTGTTTTCTACTTCCTCCATCCCAGTTTCTCTTTCCTTTTGAACAGTTTCTTCCCCTATCACAAAATCTATTGTACATTTTGGTTCTCACTTCCTCTTTCAGCTTCTCCCACTAGGGAGACAATCATGCGAGTCAGGTTAATCTCACTTAAAATTCTCATTTTTCTTATTTACAGCTGTGTAGGTCTCCATCTATAACTATATATACGTCTATATCTATATCCATACATAACTATCTGAATCTTTTTTAATTCATTCCTCAGGTGATGGACATTTGAGTTATTTCCAACATTTAGCTATTAAAAATTACACTACTGGAAACTTGTGTACATATACAACTGGAATATAATCTTTTTAATTTTTATGGAAACATAGGCATAATGAGAATAGCTGGGTGGAATGGGGTCTCTCATCCTAGCTTCCACAGGACTCCCACAGGATTTCCACAATGGTTGTCCAGTCTGCACTCCCACCAACAATGGAGAAGTGTTCTTTTTCTCCACAGTCTCTCCAGCATTTACTAGTGGACTTCTTGACAGGAGCCATTCTTTTAGGGGTGAGATAAAATCTCATTTTTGTTTTAATTTGAATTTCTTGAGTGACCAGTGATGTTGAACATTTTTTTCATATATTTATTTTCCATTTGTATTTCTTCCTCTGAGAAGTGAATATTTATCTCTTATGTCCATTTTGGGGTTGGGCCTTTGCATTCAGACATTTCATTTTTCTTTCATTTTTTAAATATGTTTTAGATATAAATACTATGTTGGAGAGACAACTGGCTATGATCTTTTTCCCATTCTAGTTGTCTTTTCACTAGCTGATTTCTTTTGCTGTTCAAAAGCTTTCTAATGAGATGGGATCCTATTTACTTATGTTTTGTAGTTTTTCCCTTACAGTCTGGGATTTGTTCATGAAAGCTTTCTTATATCTGTATCCTTAAGATTTCTAACTATTGTCTCTTCCAGTAGGTCTAGTGCTTCTATTTTAATATTTTGATCCATTTTGATTTTAATTTAGTGGACAGTGATAGGTATGGGTCTAGTTTTAGTACTCAGCATGTGAGAGCCCAGTTTTTCCTGCAGCATTTATTAAAGATGCTATCTTTTTCCCAGTGGATGTGATTGGCCCCTTTGTCAAAGGTGAGGTGACTGAGTGTGTTTGGGGATGTGCTTTCATTTTCTATTCTTTCACATTAATCTAGGTCTGTTTCATTGGCAACACCATGCTGAATTTATCGCAGTAGCATTGTAGCTCAATTTCAAGGCAGCTGATTTTTAATAAAAGATCTTTCATTTTTCTCTTATTCTACAGTCTTTCCCATGTTACTACCATGTTTCCTTGATAGTGATTCATTTTCACTAAGCAGTGCATAAAATGAAGTCAACTTCAGTAGTCTACATAAAATGCCATAAAACCATTGCACTGAGTTCCATGAAAAGTTCTGTGAAATCTGAGTTGTACTCAAACATGCTAGTGCAAGTTTGTAACCTCAGACCTCTGATAGGATGAAAGGCAATAAGACCTCATGTTCAGACCAACTTAGTGACTTAACAAGTCTCTGTCTTAAACCTAATAGGGCTGACCTAGCTAAGTATAAAGGCCTTCAACTCAATTTTTCATTATTAAAGAAACAAAAGAATGGAAAAATTAAAAATGGAAAAGAAAAAAAAACATTGGAATTCTATAAAAATGAAAGCTGAAATTTTATATCCTCAAGAAAATTACT
>NDGM010935693.1:0-10181 GCA_002564305.1 Octomys mimax | reverse complement strand
CACACACACACACACACACACACACACACACACAAATATATAAATAAAAATAATAAAAAAATAAAGTGAAAAAACAAAAATAGGGATAGATCATAGCAGAGACTCAAAGTTAGCTTGGTTATATCCTAACAGACAGATCATTATATACTGAATAAAAGTAAAAATCTGTAAGTCAGTAGTAATTCTTTTTGAAGAGGATGGGACAAGGAAATGGAAATGGAAATGGACGAGGAAATGTGCTTATTTATACCAATCCTGAAACCTGAAGGTTACCTGAAGGAGTATATGTTGAAGGCATGGTTCCCAGGTAGAGCCAGCAGCACTTGGAGGAACCCTTGAGAACGAGGCATAACCCAACCCTCAGGTCTTGGAGCGAGCACACCTGGTAGGTGCCTGAGGGATCCTGACCTCTTCCTGCTCCTCAGTGCTTCCTGGTCATGAGGTACCTGGCTGGTTCTACTCTGCCACAAGCTTTCCCTGTAATGTGCTGTCTCATCACAGGCCCAAGCAATAATGCCAAGCATCATGGTCTGAACTTTCCATCAGTGTGAGCCAAAATAAACCTTCCTTTGTTTAAAAAAAAAAAAAAAAAAAATGCAACCCAGACCTCTTAGAACTAAATGCTAAGACACTAGAATATATTGTGCATTTGATCCTATCATAGTCAGAATATTTAACAAAATGGTTCTGAGGACACTGAGACAAGCAATTTTTGTTTTCAGTCTAGTGGAAGCCGTAGACAAATTGGATGACCAAAACTATCAAGATAGACCACCAGGTGGGGACTAGGATACTTCAGATATGGCAAAGCAATACTTTAATGACAAAGCATTGACTGTATTTCACTACCCTATACATGGTGAGATATTGTTCCATTTGTACACATTCCTCTGAACTTCTGCTTAGCTCTGGCAGAATTTCTTACTCAGCCACAAGTGAACTATATCTGAAATAGAGCCATGGGGGTTCCACTTTTTCATAGAAGCTTATGAATGTCACTTTCAGTAAGGCCAGCCTACACATAAGGATGGTTCCCTTTTGTACTGAAATTCTTCAGCCCAGTGGGGTGGCCAAAACACTATACCCTCATTCTAATTTACAGCACTCCATGACCCAGGGCAGGGAAAAAGCATACTTTATTGAAAACTAATCTCTAAATAGAGTTCATGGCATGTCACTAGAGTGCCTGGAAAGTTCTCCAGTCTGGCTCTTTCTTGCTCTGTAGGAGTCTTCTTTTGTGGGATAGTTATCTAGGAAATGCCCCCAACATGACATGAAACAATAAGTGACGCAGAACTGCTTTTGAGCTGGTTCTGAAAGAAGATGTAAGACAGTGACAGAGAGGTGCTGGAGAGAAGAATGTCATGGGACTGCAAGGAAAGAAAATGTGGTTGGCTGTGTTTACACACAAGATACCACCTTATTTAGTAATGGATTAAGACTTGAAAGAAAATATGTTAAGTGCAAGCAGGAGGGTAAAGGAAGAAAGACAGGGCCTCTCTGAAGATGTTCATCAACTGGACCTGTTTCTGGAACACTGTTCAACGAACCTTTGCCTGTTATTAACTATATGCAGAACTCACTGCTCACAGGAACTCGATCAGTGGGAACTACTTTCACACCTGTATTTGTTAGATGAAAAATCTCAAGGAAGTAGTTTGCTCTGGCTCACATCACTCAGAAGATGATAAATTGATAGTTGAGTCCAAGCAGCCAGGTTTTTGTTCATTGCCACTACCTTCTAGGTTGTACTGAGGGACAGGACACCATACACAGGCTGGTAATAGGAGGCAAATAATAATGACAAGAATAATAATGACTAACATGACTGGATGCTGACCATGTGCCAGGCACAGACGGATTTCTTAAAATTTGAGCATAAGATTGCCCTATTAGAGTGAGAGAGTGGACCTTTTAAATTTTCATTTTCATTTGAGTAAACTGAGGCCTAGACCGATCACAACTTTCTTGGGGACCCAGGAGAACCTACCCTGAAAGCCAGACCAGAAGCACTGGCAGGGGTGGTGAAAAGATAGATGGTCGTAGGAGCAACTGGTGATGTTTATCCATATAACTCTCCCAGCACTGGCCTGGCTTACAGCCGTGGGCCGTGGAAAGAGAAGTGATTCGCTTACTTGGCAGTTGGCTTCAATCTGGTTGCCCTGCGATCATCCTAAAAATATCCCTGAATGTGACCAAAGAAGACATTTTTCCCATGATTTACTTATCTCTCTAAAATGTGTTACTTTAATCTTTCTGCTAAAAGAAGCTAGGCTCTGGCAGACAAATGACCCATCTGGCAGAAGCATGAGGATTAGCTCTTTGATTTGAATTTGTCTATCAAGGTCCAAAATTCTTTCCTAGACTTAATTTACATTCTAATCTCTGCATATAATTTAAAGAGATCCTCCAGCATTTTTCTTCTCTATCATTTGCATCTAATATTGAGGAAGAAATATGAAATACAACAGAAAACTTGCTATGCCAGCATAAGGATCAGAAAAAAATGCTAAACAGAAAAGGTGACATTTTTTTTGTAGGTTCTGCAAAAAATATGCAGGTTATCTTAAAAAGAAACAGTCACACACATGCCAATAACATCTTTAAAGCCCCGCAGCACTGTCAAATTTTGCCTTGCAGGACATGTGGCCCATAAATCCACAAAGAATCATCACACAGTTGAGACAGTCAACTGGACGATGTGCCATGTTGGCTGGCCAGCCAACATGGCACTCATTTCATTCTGCTGAGCCAAATGCCAATTAGCCAGGACCTGGCACTCATGTGTTTGGATGTCACAAGAATTAGGTAGCTGAGAATCCATTCATCATCTTTCAAGCCTCACTCTTCATGTAATGATAGCAAAGCACACAGCACACTACCAGCCCAATGGCTAAGTGCCTCCTGAAGTCACTCCCAAGCAGAGCACTGAGAAGGCTGCTTGGCTTATATTTATTTCTGGTGCTACGACCCTTGTGAACTCTGTTAGCCAGCTCAGAGAAAGTATGTGCTGATGACACTAACAGCCAATGTCTTAACCAAATATATTTGTTTGTTTCAGAAACAGTCTACTAAATGTTTCCCTTGGCCATAAACTTGCTTATGCCACCTGCCCCTGTTAGTGTACAGCACAGTAACTTTGCTGGATTGTTTATCTAAATTTTGTCATTCTATTCCAACCTGGAGCCAGGATGTTCCACCTACGTTCTTATGCATTATTAGTTTATCTTAAATTGAAAGGTACTTTTTATTCTTATTTCTTCTTGACTGCAGAAACTGCTCTAATACCACCACTGTGGACAGGTACAGGTTCGGATAGGGTGTGATGACATCCACGTCCACCCAATGGCTATGCGCTCTCCTCAGATGCTGCTCTGTCATTCTCTATGTATTGTATTTCTATGCTCTTGCAGTTTTCTCTGTATAGTATAAGCTGTACCCAATGTGGTTCTGTGTAAAAGTTTCTAATAATAACACTTAACTTAGATTTAACACTTTTGCTTTTTCAAAATATTCACACAGCTGTGAATTTATTTACACTTCAGTGATCTCCTTGGTAAATAGAGCCAGATTTTGTTATTTAACATGGTAGAGAAGCAAACTTTGACCCAAAGAAGATTCAACAATTCCATTGAATAGACCCAGAGAGATAGAGGCAGAGTGTAGACTGGAGTGTTTTTTTCTTAAATATGGCCCTAGAGCTGTGAACCTAGAAATGTACAATTGTGAGTTATCTTCTGTAGTCAGGGGTTCTCAGAGGAGAGGGAAAAATTCCACTGTAGTTTATTAGTGCACTGCCACATTGTCCTAGGAGAGTCCCCATACCCCACATAATGGATCCTGACCATCATATAGAGATTTCCAGCTGCCCCAGAACCTTAAACTAAGAATCATGTTTCCTGGCCAAACTGGACATTGACCTTCTAAGGCCATGTCCCATGACCTTCACATTGTTTTATCTCTTCCAGTGTCTGGCACAGAGGCAGACCCAGAAAATGTGTTCGTTCATGCTTTCTGATGAACTACTTAGAACAGGCCCTTTCTTGGTGCCAAAGCCATCTGATTTGTAGTCTGTCCCTCATGTAGACTCAGCTCCTCATCATTCCTGCAGCACAGTATGAAACATCACTTTCTTCTTCAGAAGCTTTCAACACAGACTTCCTCACTAAACCGGCTAGATGGGAGGATGTGATAGACATTCCGAGCTTAGGAGGCAGAGAAAGGCATCTCCCAGTGGCTAGCTTAAGAAGGGCACAGAGAGTGAAACTCAAAACAAAGTGTATTGAATAAGGAAATGGATGAATGAATCTAGAGCGGTATCAAAGCCTCCCTTCAGGTCACAAATGTGATCCTCTTAGTCCACTTCTCATTAACCCTTCAAGTAGCCTGAGCTAGTCAAGTGCCAAGTGACTACACAAATTCCAGTTTCCTGAAGTTGGGGGTACCATTTGAAGATTTTTTTTTATGAGGGTTCTGCATCCTGGTAAAGGGCTTGTAGAAATTCCTATAACTTGCTAGAACCTTAATCATAAATAAATTGCATGTTTTTCATCACACTTCCTTAACACGTAAAGGACACTTGACAGGCAGCTGATGATCAGTGAGTGGAGATGCACCCAACCCTTTCTTGAGCACATTATTTGCAATATTATCTTTTCTTGGAACTATGAGCTTCTTGAGAATAAAGACTGTCTTGATATTGGTCCATCTTTCAGTGGTTCTTAAGTTAAGTAGACAATACACATTAGTAGGTTAAAATGGCCATGTGACTAGATTGGAAGAGAGTTTAATGAGTCTCAGGGTGTCTTGGAAGATCTTTCCTTGAAATATTGAATTCTTTTTAAAGCTGTAGAATTGGATGGTGAACATTGTTTAGCTAAAAATGAACCTGCAGCCCTTGGAGGTAGTGTTGGCCAGAGTTTCTCTGTATCAGTGGCTCATGATCCATTTTGTATCTAGCAGGCTGAAAGCACTGGAGAATGAACATTTCCTAAGAGCATACTCAAACTGGAGGTAGGTGCTCTACATATAAACATGGTATTTGTCCTAGGATGGAGCTCTGGTCAGTCACAGTGACAACTAGCTTGGGAAAGCAAACTTGCTGTCTTACCTCCTCATTCGTATTTCCCTCTGTCCTACTACTACTTTCTGGAATCACCTCTCCAATAAACTCTTTTTGCATAGATTTCCCTCTTAAAGTCAGCTTTGGAAGAAACCATAAAACATGCATCAACATTACTAAGAAGTTTTTGGCTCATGTTCCACATATGAGGTGTAGTTTTAAATAACGAGATTGACTTTCTCCAGCATCATCAATTAAGGTTCCTCTTAAATTATGCTACTACTCACTTGGAGATGATTTTGCTCTTATACCTGGAGACCTAGATACTACATTGATTCAGAGGTAAGACTGAGACCCCAGAACTCCCATGATGCTTTCATGAAATCATCGGTCATTCAGCTTTCTGACAATATTCCCTATTGTGGTATATTTTCCCATTTTCCAATTATGTGTAGGGTTGATGGTCTATATCTCATATGATCTGGTTTCCTTGTGGTGGTGGCCTGTTTTCTCTCTACATTAGACAGGAATTTCTCTTATTCCATCTATAGCAACTGTTAAAACAAGACTCTGAGTACTGCCACATTGGCTTTGTAGCCTTCTTCCAGCATACTATCTGCAAGCTGTCCCTTTCAACTGAGCCAATGTCCTACCTGACCACTGTTAAGAAGGGGGAAAATGAAGCAGTCAGTGACTGTTAATGTTCTGTTCTGCTAGGAGATTACATGGAGGGAGAAACAGCCATTTTTCTGCTGTGTCTCAATAGCTCAACCAAGAAATGGCAGACACCTCAGGAAGATCTCAGTTGAACAGGGAAGAGATGTGGCAAAACACAGCAGACCATTGGTCTTAGCCTACCAAGATCATTTCTTCACCCCTAGGACTGTCACTTGACTTTGTCTTTTACTATTTATGTTTTTTCCTGTCTGCCTATTCTTTGAACAAAGGCATTTCAGTTGTGACTAGACATGGCTGTGATTTTTCTGGCTAGAGCTGATCTGCTGAGCAGACGCTGAGGTCACTAAAAAAGGAAAGGTTGGAGGAAGAAAAATAACAAAAACAAACAAACAAAAAAACCCCAGAATTCCTGGGCCAGGTCTGTGCCTATCTTGGGACCAGTCTCTGCCTTTTGGGAATGAAGGAAATGCATCAGGGGAAGCAAACACCAAGGAAGTGGCTACATTGATCTGAGAAATGACTCAGAATGCCTATCTTGAAAAACAATGTTTGTTTTTTATTTTTGTTCTTAGCCAATGTCAAATACTTGAGGGAAGTCTTTGAATATAAGAAACAGAGAAGTAAGAAGGGCTTGGAATGTGTGTGGGGATGACAGCGTCATTCTTCCGTGACCTTCCAAAGAGGATAGAAAGTCAATAGGTAGACTCTAAATGGGATCCCAATCAATAAAAGGCTACAGTGGCTATTGGCAGCCTTCTGCAGGTAGTAAATTAAGACAAAAAGGAATTAATTGCATCAAATAATTTTCATCTCACTTTATCTTTTGTGAGTGAAATCTATTTTATTTGAGTTGCCTTTGTTTGTTCAAGTTTTTCATTTCTCCTACCGTATTGGGGTAATCTATACAAATGTATTTAAATGGATGCAACCTGAATTGTGAGGCTGATTGGTAAAGCTGTCAATATTTCCTCCAGATGAGTGGTTGTGAAGCTGAGCATCCTGCATCTCCTGGGGTTTTGGCAAAAGGGCCTGCGGAGAATGGAGTGGGCAGGAGGGGATGCAAGAGCAGGGCTGTATTCTAACCATTGCTCCATTCAACCAAAGCAGTGCTTGGCGCAGTTCCCTCAATATACTGGTGTTTCTTAAAAGACAGTATCATAAGAAGTGAATGCAAATAAAAGGGTGTTATATCAAGCCTGAGGATTACTGGAATCGATGCCAGTTGCTAACTCCCAAATAGTACTTTACTAAGCAAGTCCCAATGCAGGCCCCAGGGGAGAATCCAGAGCAACAGCAATGAAACAAATAAAATGTGAGTCACAACACTGCCAAGGGCTTCGATGACCTGTTCTCTGATCTGAGTGTTTGGTCTAAAGAAGACAGAAAAAATCCAATTTGAAGTCACTGACCAGGACTTTGTGTGTTGTGACAATTAACACCATGATGTAATTGGAAAGAAGCTGCAGGTAGTCTTTTTCCATCTTTTTTTTGAAACTCAGGAATGCTTACCTTACCATATTTCACTTTTAGCTCTGCCAGGACCATTGCTTGTTCAAGTTTGAAGCCCTCTAAAAGTCAACTCAGAGACAGTGATTTGAGTACAAACAGCTTATTTAGGGTGAGGCTCCAGGACATAATGGTAGAAAAATGAGAAGGGAGGGAAAAGCAACAAAGAGACTGAAGGTAAACAAGAGGGGCTTGGCTGTGATTAGCTAAGACTCAGTCTACATAGGGGTGTGCTTGAGAAAGTGGAGAAGATACCTCAGGATGATGCCACATAAGGGGCAAGGAAAAGGAGGCATTTGTCCTTCAACTGCTGGGACCCAGGGGAATCACAACCCTGCTGTCCTTGAATTGAGGGAGTTGGCTGGACAGTTGCCAAGAGTGCCACTGGCTGGGTTGGAATATGGAATGCCAAGGGATACTGGAAAAGCACCAGTGTCTGCGATGATTGCTGATGCCATCCTACTGTAGAGATGAAGAACCTCCAGCTCCAGCAAGGCGAATTGCTTGCCTGAGGTTACTGTCTTACCCATGCAACTATGCTAACTTCTTCCTTTAATTTTGGCATGGTGGGTTACTCAAGCATGCACAATAAGGATTATAATCTCATTTTTATGATAACTTCTACCCTGAAAGAGAGAAGTGGTGCTAGGAACACAGGATCAAAAAAAAATCTACTAGGAAAATTAACAGCAGTAAATAATAAGAATAAAGTATAATTTTTACATTTATAACTACAGTTATAATTCCATGTTAGTGAAACTGTATAAAAGAATAACTGAGTCAGAAAGGGACACCTGGGCATAGATAAAACATGTTTTTCCAAGTGTCATCATTAAATATTCCTAACTTGTTTTTAATGGTACTAAATTACCTAAGTCTATAAACTGGGAGACAGCAATGTCCAAGAAGCCTCTGCCCCAAAGTTCAAAAGTCACTTCTAGACCCACAGAAGGCCCAAAATTTGTGTAGATAAGTACTAATGATTGCTTTCTATTATCTCAGGTCAGCTCTCTTAAGTGGGGAGCCATTAATAGCGGCATCCTCCCCATGCACATCTTATTTAATTCCTCCAGAAATTCTCTCAGGGAATCATGTCAAACCCAAGAAAACTAGAGCATGAGACTGCTCAAAGACGTCAAGTGGCTTCCTAACACAAGATAGGCTGATAAGCACGCGCTAACTTCAGCTCCAGTTTCAGTGGGGTCTACTGTTTTCATCTGCCCTGTACCACTCCTGTTCCCTTCTTCAAAGCTGTGCATCCCGTTTGAATTTTGGGAAGCCATTCTTGCTCCCTTCAGTCCGTGTGCTTAGTGGCTTAGGTCATTTGAACTCCCACATACAGTCATGCTTGAAGCCATTCATACCTCAACTTAGTAAAAAGAAAGATTTATATGATCTAAAGAGAAACCAGAGGTATCATACCTCAGCTTAGCAGTGCCAGTAAATTCCTTTTCTATCAAGAACTCAAACTGTCCATTAGTTTGAGTTCATCGTTTCTTCTTCCAATGAAAGCCCTGCCTAGTACTACAGATGACAAGGTTCTCAAGTCTAGAGCTCTATCACTTTGACTGCTTCCTGATATTGATATTCATAAAGCAGATATTTCCACGGATACAGTCCTTTTCAGTATAGGTTTATTGGAAAAGAAACACGGTACCTGAACTTCTGCTGCTTTGCTTAAAGCTAAACTGCTTTACCATTATAATTTTGAATTCCTGTGCAATATTAACTATTCACTCAGTGAATACTGATCAAATACTAACGAGGATTATATGGCTTCATTTTTATGACTGAACTGCTGTAAAATGGGGAAGCTTTTATATAGTACACCTTATAAAAATTTAAGTGGAAGAACTGATAATAAAAAAGGAATGGAGCTCAAAACATCTGCTAATGGTATAATCTGCTATATTAATTATTTAAAAAATACTCACATATACCTCATTTTCACAGAAAACCAAAGACACAAGAAAAATCAATGGCTTTCTTTTAGCCTGACAATTTATTTAAGCCAAATCTGACTTTCATTTATGGCTACACCAGTTGAACTTTGAAGTCTCTATCCTGTTATCAATGGCATCAAGATAGCTATTTTAGTCTTCATGCTAATTTTACTCACTGTCATTTTTCTGAAGAGTTTAAGTGATTAATATAATGTTAGGAGACATTAGTCTTCAAATTATGGCACTCATGACCTTTTTGTTTGGAGGAGGCAGCGGTCATGTGTATTCCAGGGTCAAGCATGTTTTGGTCGCCAGTGCAAATAACTTGGCAAGGAAGGAACATTTCCTGACCAGGGGCAGAGCTACAGCATTTTTCAATGTGTGATCTTATATTGTAAAAATAAACCAAACTCCCTTGAGAATAGCATCCTCAGAGAAAAGATTCAGACTCTTGCTTTGCAGAACACAAATATGTGAGTATTTGGCTTAGAATTCACAGAAACCCTTGGATTATTTATAACCAATACATACAGCTCCCCAAACAGAAATTCCAGTGTGGAAATGCAACCAACATGCTAAGTGCAGCTGGCCTACAGACTATCAAAGCCCATCTCCTCTTCTGGGTTTTCACTTCACACTTTGGTGTGTTGTATATTTAGTCAACTAGCCTACCATCAGCTTTGGCATTCAGGCGTTGGGCTACACTGAATATTTTTCCTTTAGTTTTAGGCTGAATTTATTTTTAAATTATATAAAATTCATATAAAAACTAAATCTTCATATATGCCAGCATTGTATATTGTTTATTTAAAATCAATTTCTCAATGTTAGACTGTGTGTACTTACATTTAATATGTATTTGCATTACATATTTTTTCTACATCTCATGCCTTGCATTGTACAGTAAATATGGGCAATAAAGAAGTTTGTTTCTCAGAGAGCACATTGGCCAAGCAATGGCCATGACTCATCCACATGGCTGACACTGACAA
>NDGM010935691.1:0-13470 GCA_002564305.1 Octomys mimax | reverse complement strand
GCTGGGGATCAAACCCCGGTCCCTGTGCTTGCCTAAGCAGGCGCTTAGTCCACTGAGCTATCTTGCTGGCCTTTCTCCAAAGAACTATGGACATGCTTGTAATCCTAGCACTCTGGGAGGCTGAGGCAGGAGGATCGTGAGTTCAAGCCTAGCCTGGGGAATTTAGCAAGACCTTTTCTCAATAATAATAATAATAATATAATAAAAGATTGCTCAGTGTGGAAAACCTGGGCTCAATCTCAGGACCTTTCCACATCCCCAAAAGGGCCCCCAAGAGAAACCATCCTCCACTTTGACCAGAAGGAAAAGGCAGGGAACGCTGGCTTTGCTTTCACGGCGGGCTGCCAGCTGCGGCTTCTCAGTGCTTCTCCTGCTTGCAGGCGCTGGTCGGAAGCCCGAGTTCCTCCCGGGCTCCTCCGCCTCCCTGCTGCCTGCCCTACCCCTGCCTCCTGGTCCCTCGAGCCCCCTGCATGGTTTATAAGCTTAGAGGACATAGAACTTTTCTGTGGCCTGAGAAACTCTCATAGGGCAAATCTAGACTCAGTGTAAATGAAGAGATCCGGTGCTGGGCGGCATTTCTCCGGAGAGGCATCCGTGCTGCTCACAGCGAATTCAAACCTCCAAAACCTCCTTCTCAAAACCGCGAAGTGGAACGTACCTGAGAGAACATTTCGTAAAGTAGACAACTGTAATTTTCCATGGGCAGAATTTGTGCAAGAAGTAAACCTTAATTCGTTCTGGAAATCAGTATTACTTTTGACTTTGCATTTCATGTGGCAAAAATCAGACTTTCTAATGAATCATATTCCTCCAAAATTAGGATTTGAGGAGACCCTTTTAATAATAGAAAACCAAACATTAGAAAAGCAAGTTTGGATCTCTGACTTACTTAGAACTAGCGGCGTCCGGCCGGTGTTCAGGACGCACTAGCACTAGCGCCAGGTCGCTCTCCTCCAAACCCGAGTCCCTCGGAGCCCCGGATGGACGGCTCCCGAGGACGCCAGAGCTTTCACGGGGGCTGCCAAGTGCGGCACACTGAACGGAGCTCGCAACAAACTCCGTGTTGGAGACACATGAGGTCTAGAAACCAGCCCCCGGGGCGACTCAATCCCAAAGCACCATCGCGCGCCAGCGTTTCTGGATTACCAGGCTGCAGTGTCACTGAGAGCTGGTGGCGCTGGCCCGGCGGCCGGGCAGGGAAGTGGGTCCTAGAAGAGACCCGCGGGCCTAAAAGCGTGAGCCCGGGCCTCACCTGCGCTCTGTGCGTTTGCTCCTTTGAGTAGGGAAAGGGCGAGATGCCTCCGCCGCACATGGCTCATGACCAGGGCAGGTGAACAGGGTGGGAACCGGCGCCCCGCGGTTCCTTCCCAACGTAACGCTGCACAGTGGCACCCCCTTGTGCACGGTTTCATACCCCGTGGCTTCAGTTATCGGCCATCCACCAATCTGAGAATACTAAATGAAAAATCGCAGTAATACTGCTTAAGCTTTAAATAAGGTGTGTCACAGTCTAGGGCTGCAGTTTTCTCCCTTTCACTCTTAGCTGTTGTTTGTGAGTGTCCTGCTGTGCCTAACACAGAAGTTAAATTTGATCTCAGTAATGTACCTACAGGAAACAACACCGCGTATGTACTGTGTGGCACCATCTGCTGGCTCAGCTGTCCACGGGCAGTCTCACAGCGACCTCGGTGGATGAGTCTGGTGATTTTCTAGGATAATTTTACCAGAAACAATCGGCCCAACAATTCTGATATACAATTCCTCCACTAGACTAATGTACCCCTCTACCATCACACTCGGCCAACAGCCACCAGAGGGGACACTGAGAACCCTGCTAAAGCCTGACCAGAACTGGGGCCCACAGGGGCCTCCCCAGGGACGGCAGGAGGTGCACTTCATAGCAGATAACAGGGTTCTGCCGGGGTCCGCTTTTCAATTTGGTTTAGAATTGAATTAGCGCCAAAGAGATCTGGGGAATATCAGAAAACTAGCTTTATGTCAGCAACGGCAGAAGAACGGAAAAAGACAGTTCTGGTGAGATGACCCTGGGACCGGAAATCACACAGATTTCTCCCTTCAGCTTTGGCTGCCCCAATCCTATTGGTGCATGAAGATGAAGCAGACTGTATGGAATCACACACGTACACACACACACTCTTCAGATTTCCCACCTTGGGTGCAAACAGCCTCCGGCCACAGCTGGCTGCGATTTTCCGCCGAGGTTGATGTATCACACAGAATCTGTCCTGTAGTCAGAAATGTAACTTGACAAACTCAAGGCAGAGTTTTCTAAGCAACGCCGGGCTCTGAGCGGGTCACTCCCGCAGGATGTTTCTTTTATTCAAGTAAAATAAAGCTTAAGCGAATACTGGGGCCACCTTTGAAGCGCTCACAGCAGCACAGCCTGAAGACACACCGGGAAGACTTCCGCCCCGGCCCTGGAGCCGCGCGGCCTCGGCAACCGGCCGTTCACGAGCCCACTCGCTCCACGCTCGAGCCCTGCTGTGTGCTGAGCCCTGGTGACACACAGATGTCAGGACGGCACTGGCAAACCAAGCCTGCCTGCTTACAAATTCTGTGCTTACAGAGGGAATTCCTGCAGCGGGGCGGGAGCGGCTTCTATGCATGACACCTCGAGCTTAGCAGAAAGAACTGTGAGCGCATATGTTAAAGATACATATTCTACATAACACCATTATTTTAAATGTGTGTGTGTGTGCGCATGTGTGACTTGCCTTTACAATCGTGGACATGTTCTCACCACACAGGGCAGAAGGGTGGGGCTTTCAGGGCTGGGCAAGTCCTGGCAGGCAGAAGCACTGAAAGAGGAGAGCGGGGCGCAGACAGACACACAGCTTCGGGGCACAAAGCAGCACACCCGCACAGTGTGGCGCAGGCTGCGCAGAGGGCCAGGATGAGAGCAGTCACGTCGCAGCAGCACAAGGGCTCTGAAGTGGCTGGGCTGGGGTTCCTAAATGGGGGCAGGGCCTGCCCACGCTGACAGAAGTGGGACAGCAGAGGAGAACAGGAAGCCTGGACACTGGACGTGTCCAAGTCACGGGGCAGGAGGGCACATGGAGGAGCAAGACGTGGTGGCTAATTTCTGGGGGCAAATGAAAGAGGAGCCAAAGCACCAGGGTGGGCAGCCAGAATAAAGGGGCTGCCGTCAAAGGAGAGGCAGGGAGCAGGAACTAGTGTGCATGAGGGGCCTGGCTCCGGGAGGGACTGACACCAGGGCATGCACAGGGTGTCCAGGTGGATCTGCAGAGGAAGATTAGCGTCTCAGGGGTGGGAGCCAAAGATGGGGGCCCATCGGGAGAGGAAACAGGAAAGGAGAGAGGCGAAACCACAGGGCGCATGTGCAGCATTGAAGACAAAGCTGTGAGTCTGCACAGTTAGAAGACAAAGGCTGTGGAAGGTGGGGTGGCAGCATCAGCGTGGCCCCCACACACTGCTGTCGGGCTGCGAATGGCTCGGGTGCCCTGCGTACTGACCCAGCACATGAGGCCCCAGGAAGAGCACCAGTGCAGGGCCGGGCACAGCCAGAGCCCAGCTGCAGGGCGGCACAGGGCTAAGTGGCCTCGGCACCAAGACACCACAGGTTCCTCCCGTGAAGACCCCGCCTCTCCTTGGCCAGGCAACGCCACAAAGAGAGTGCATTTTATTTTATTGGAGTCACCACTGAACACGACAGAGGAATTTTTAAAGCTTTGCCTGAATGCCCCTTCTTAGAATATAAACTAATTCGGAAAAATGAAAGTAGGAAATGAACATCTCCATTTGATAAAGATAAAGGAATATCAAAAAGATCACTTGAAAATCAACATGGAGAGTTTGGATGAGTTGATTCCCTAAAGCAAGAAACGGCTCAGTATCCTTCACAAAAAGCTTTTCTGCCCCTTTGCTGAACACCCACTGTGCTCTTTCCTCTCCACCCGGCCCACCCAGCCTGCGCCCACGCCGGCAGCCACTCCTGTCCACAGGCTTTTCTTCTGTGCACTTCGGCTCCAGGCACCCTGCCTCGCTTTCTCCGCCCTTTCAGGCTCCCTGTGTCCCCTCACAGGGAGGTCTGGCGGAGCCCTGCCCCATCCCGGGGGGCTTGAATCCTTACACTTTGTGCCCCACGCACTGACAGTTCAGTAACTCAGGGGGGCTCAGATTTTAATCCCTGGTCTGGGCCTAGTTAGTCTTTCCAAAGCTCAGTAGAGTCACACCTTTTGGCTTCTTTTTCCTCAGCGAGTTTTGAACTCAGTGAGCCCATCCTCCCTGAGACCCCACTGTAGTTGCCACAGAAGGGAAAGTCTCCTGCACAGCTCCCCCAGAATGCCAGCATCCAATGGGCAGAAAGGCCTCTGGGAAGCAGGAGAGGGCACAGCCTGCTCTCCACAGTCTCCCCACGCTTTCTGAACAAGAAGAGCAGGTGGGCTCCCCCACCAGCCTCCAAATCAAAGCCTCCTCTTTTATTAACTGGAAGCGATTGCAATTCCCTGGGCAAAGAAAAAAATCAGAGCTATGCTTTTTCTCATTTAAATAGCTCTCTCTGCCTTCTTATTCCTTTTGAGTGGTCACCCAAGGGCTATTGGGGTCATCCCAGGTAGGTCACCCAGCATTCATGGGCAAGGAAGGCCTAGGAAGCCAGAGGCTGAGGGGTGGGGCTGCCCCAGGGCAGGGCCCAGCAGGGCTCAGGTAAGGGGCTCTTCGGGGCTAACTCCTCCGACAGCACTTGGGTAATGCTCTGGCTCCATCGCCGCTGGAAGTTACACACACCCTCCTGCCTCTGTGCCCATCAAGTGTCCCAGCTCCCTGGGGAGGTCCCTGCCTCGGGCTCCCAAACCCGGACTCCCCCAGCCATGGCCTGCCCTTCCTGGGGACCTGTTTGTGCACCTTGACAGGAGGAGGTCGAACATCCTGCAGGATGCTGCAGACCTCCTTGCTGCTAGCCTGGCCGGCTGGCACACACACTTGCACACACATGCGCTCTCCACCCACATGTGCACACCCACTCCTCCGTGGGCACACACACGCATCAAGCTCACACACATTCTCTCTGGGTTATCCACCAGGGCCCCAGCACACCCCAAGGCCGGCCCTGTCCTAGCCAAAGGGCAGGGAAGGACACAGTAGAGACGGCCGCACCTGGGTCCCGAAGCATCCAACGCCCCTGCGCCTTGAGGCTTCTGCAGAGAATGCCCCTGGGGAGCTCAGCGAGACCTCTCTGCAGCCCTCAGAGCACAGCTCTGTGGGGCCAGGCTCCGGGCACCTGCGCCTGCCCTCCACCGACCACTCTTGACGTGTCTGCGGAGCGCGGCGCAATCTCCGTAGTAATTTGGAGTTCTCAGGACTACATTTCCGCGCTCATTTATTCCCCGCACTCACTGCCGGAGTCTCAATAATTCCTCGTTTTCCTGGCTTCTCCTCACGGTTCAGCTCTTCCAGTCTGCGCATCGACGTGCAGCCAGCGGGGCCGGAGGGGCTCCTCTCCCCTCTGAACCCCTCCTCTCTTCCCCACCGCCCGGATACCCCTCCTGCCTGGTGGGCTGGGAAAGCCCTGCTCACCCCCACCCTGGGACCCCTGCGGACCTCCTCCTTCCTGGTCTCAGTCGCCTGGGCAGCATCCACATTTAGAGAACTGGGTGGGCTCGATGCCCTGGACGGGCTCATTTAAAAACTTGCCGACCTCGGTCCTTCTCATTCCCAATGAATAAAGGTAAAACACGCGCTCCTCCCCTCTGCTCACCCGCACGCGGCCCTTACCAGGGTGGCAGGGAACCAGGAGGTCACTGTGGTGTCCACTTTCTGGTGGGAGGCCACCAGGAGCGACATCGCGGCCACTCCCTCCCGCACACCTCCAGCGCAGCAGGCCCGCAGGAGCTCTGGGCGCCTGCACTCCGCATCCTTCCTGGCCGGGAAGCGGTGCAGAAGCCGCCAGCTTCTTGTCGTCCCGGGCTTGATGCATGGCCCTTCTGTGCCCTCCCTCCCTGCCTCCTCCGCCAGGGGGACAAGGGGGGGGGACCACTCACCCAAGATGAGGCTCACTAAGGAAATCTCATTCTGTCGCTGGAATTCTCCAGGGACAAAGGGTAATTAGGGAGCATTCCCTGAGCGGCTCTGGATGTGTCTGGGGACCGGATTCCCACACGCAGGGCCCATGCCCCAATTCAGTCCCTTCTGGCATCCTACCCTCCCTGCACTCTGCTCGTTCCCCTCCTCCAAGCTCCTCTTTCTGACCAATTCCATCCTGGCCTGTGATAAAGCACCCCACACATTTATGCTGCCGCCTCCCTCATCGTAAATTATCAGCTCCCCAGACGAAGGCCCTTTGGCTCGGGAGGAGGAGGCCACGTTATTTATGCTGCACTTACACACCTGCATATTGAACTCTATATTTAAATCAGACAACAAATCAATGGTACCAAGTGGAACAGATGGCAGAAGCCCTGTGCCTGCTCCCGCACAGTGTCCACAGGGTGCTGCCGGGCTCCTGGTGGATGGCCACTCCCTGGTTGAGGTCAGCACCTGCCATCCACCTCGCTGCACCCTGCTCGGTCTCTGCTTAGGGACTGGGGGACTAAGCAAGGAAGTCCTGCACAATGGACTAGAGCTGACAATTGGTTTGGTCTTCTGAAGGCAAAGCCCCCAAAGGTCTGACTTGGGGCATTTCCATAACCATTACTGGGAAGTGGCGGTCAGAAAGCAGGGCTGGGGTGAGTGGGGATCTTGTGCAGTGCTTCCCGGGCAGAGGAAATAAGCTGCCCAGAGGAGCTCCACCCCAGGACTCTGGGAACAGGAACGACTTCAGGATGGTTGTGCGAACCTGCTCAGTGCCTAGAAGGAGTCTGATGTGGGTCTGATGAGGCACACAGAGGAGTTTAAGCCCAGGACTGGACCGGGGGCCTTCTTCGTGGGGTGGCCCACGAACAGAGAGGTTTAAAAATTTATTTATTTATGTGGTAAGAGTCTCACTACGCAGCTCAGACTCTTAGTGATCCTCCTGTCTCAGCTTCCCCAGTGCTGGGATTACAGGCATGTGCTACCGCCCCTGGTTTCAGTGGCTGGCTCAGCACTGGGCCGGCACTGCATGCGGTACTGGGGATAGAACCCAGGTCCTTGTGCTTGTCAGGATGTGCCTAGACCATCAAGCTATCTCCCTAGCCAAACACCGCATTTAAAAGCAATTCGCATTGCAATCTATTTCTCCTTTCTGAAGGTTTTCTTACTTATGAATGAATCAGTGGGGCTGATGACATGAAACTCAGAGGCATGGAATTATGCATCCTGGTGTGTTATACCTTTTATTAAATTATAACAAAATCATGAAAATTAAAAATATGTTTATCTTCTAAATAATACATGCTTGCCAGAAAAAGCAAGCAAGCCAAGCCTGTTCAAATGCCCCTTATCTCTGGGACAACACGACTTCTTGGCAAATTGTTCTCTTTTCTTTTTTGGTACTCGGGTCCTAGGAATCAAACTCACAACCTTGAGCTTGCCAGGCAGGTGCTTTGCTGTTGTCATTTTATGAGAAGCATTTTTTGTTTGTTTTTTTCCTTTTGCCCCAAAAGCTTCACTCAAGTAAGATGACTTGGCTGGCGTCAGGCACCCACAGATGGGTCATTTCGCAAGATGGTACCTGAGGGTGAAGAGAAATCTGAGATAGCCCTTGTCTCAAGAACTTCTCAACCATTTGACCAGTTGTTCTTTACAGAAAGTCAACGGGTTTTTCCACGGAAATTTAAGTTATCTAGCAAGTGTTTCACGCAGTTTTATGCGCTGAAGAAGGCCCTGTCAGAACTTGAGGAGAAGGCCCACCGGAGAGTCCTATTAAGTCCTGGGTCTGACATGGCCATGTCTCCCTGAGCTCAGCCCAGATTACACTGAATTCCAGCCTTGTGCCCCTGCTTGCTGCCGCCGCCACTGCCCTGGGTGACCATCCTCGTCCACGAGGCCTCTGCAGCGTGGACAGGGCAGCGTGGTGGCCTTCGTTCTATTGGCTCAATCCTTCCTTCAGAGCACATTTCTTTTGCAGATCTGCAAGATCTAAGCAAGTGTCTGGCCGAATCCCATCTTAATTAAAAATACTGTGTCCAGTTTTGGGCCTGCAGAAGCGAGATGAACGGTTTTTGGAAGGAGTTCAGAGGCGGACATAAAAAATGAGTAAGGTAACTTATTTCTCTACTTAGACAAACAGACAAGGGGCCCCGGGAATTTCTGAGGAAGACAGAATCTCATGGAATAAGTTCAAAAGCAATTTTGCACATGAAGTCTTTATTTAAAGAGCGACAAATGGGTATCTATTTTCTATTCTCAAGGAGGAAGGAGAAAGAAAAGGTCCCAATTTACATTTCAGCAGAAGGGATGTGGGTCAGACACCACAGTATGTGACCAGGCAGGCAAGAGGATTTTTATCCTCTTTTTCTCCTTGGAGAATTTCACAAAATCTGTGAGCTGAGTATTCCTGATTTGAAAATATGAACTCCAAGGCAAGCCAGATAGCTCAGCGGACTAAAGCACCTACTTGGGCAGAGAGCAACAGCCAGCTTTGATCCCCACCCCTGGGGCTCACTGGGACAGTGATCGAGGCTGGGCATGGAGGCCAGTGCTTGTAATCGCAGCACCTGGGAGGCTGAAAACAGGAGACTCAATCTGTTTAGTGAGACTCTGTAGATCCTGTAGACCCTGTCATAATACATTAAAAAAAAAAACACATAGAAAATATGAACTCCAAAGCATCCCAAATCTAAAACTTTTCTAGTACTCATGGGATTCCACAAATGAAAAATTCTGTATCATGTAACTTTCATACACAAAATCCATTGAAAATATTGTATAATATGCCTCTAAGTTCCGTGTGCAGGGTGATACAAGCCATACATGAAATTCACGTGTAGACTCAGATCTCACCCCCAAGATACCGCGTTACATACACGCAAACACGGTGCTACCTCAGCCTGTGGACACTGCTGTAGAAATCTTCGGCACAATTTTGTTTCTTTTTGCAAACTCTAGGTCAGGTGACAAATACAGTGGTAGCGACCTCACCCACCCGAACACGAACACCGCCATCTTTCCCCAAGCCACTCAATGTGATTAGTTCTGGAAAGATTCTAGAAACAACCTACCCCCGAGTTACACCGGGGGTCCCAGTGCTGCTGCCGCCGCCAGGCCTTGCCCCAGAACTGGCTGCCTGACGTTTGGAAACAGAAGTCAGAATTCACTTTCGGGGTGTGCAGATGCCTAGAAGCGACCTGCGGCTGTTGATTACATCGTCTGCTCAGGTCTTTATGGGTCCCCCCCCCCCAGGACATTGTGGTTTCCCGAAAGATAACTATGGATTTGAAATAAAGGATTATACTTTTCACAGACAGTTTCTTGTGGTAACGCACAGTTGCTGCAGAGTCCTAATGTCACCAATTTTGTGGAGTTTGTACTCCATATTGGCAGGGGCACTGTCTCAGGAGATTCTGTGATGCCCTAGCGCACAGCTGTGTAGTTTCTCTTCTGCTCCGTGTGCTCCGCTGGGTTCGGTAGCCGTGACCACAACACAGGAAGCCCAGCTTTGTGCCGGTGTCACAAAGGCAAGGACCTGAAGCTGCAGCAGGACAAGGCCTGGCCCGGCTTCCCACCTTCAGCGCCAGCAGAGCCAGGACAGCACACAGCAGGCCCTGCCCCTCAGGCTTGGATGCTGCGGACAGCAGGAGCCTCAACCTGGGCCTGGCGATGGCTCACACGTGCAAGGAGCGGGACGCCGTGGGCCACAAACGCTGGAGTCACTTCGGTCCTTAGAGCATTTCTGCATGGGTTGGACATGAAGATGGAGATACCACCAGGTGCCCCTCCCCATCCTGTCCCCTCTGGCCTGCGCTTCTGTGGCTCCTCAGGCATCCAGCCTGCACCCTGCCGTTTCCAGGTTCTGAACATGGAGGTGCAGAGAGACAGCGTTCAGCAGAGGGTAGCTTCCTCTCCACCTGCCCAGCACCTGACTGGCATGAGGCAGGAGGGAGTGAGGGCTAGGGACAGGCTCTCCCACGAAAACCACCCTGCCCCAGACTGCACGTGGCTTTCATGGCAAAGATAGGTGTCATGGAAACCAAAATGACACCAGGGTGTCGACATCTGAAAAGTGTAAATTAAAAAGGGTTTCAGATAAAAACAAGTCCGTATGAGAGGCACCCACAGAAAGAAAAGGGGGGGCTACCACGAATGCCAACAGGGCATCGCACTTGGCCTCTGGTCTCTCACCTAATTCCACATGCAAACGTACAGATCGCTGGAGCAGCAGCCTGCGTTTCCACTCCGCCCCTTCTGCACCAGACGGGAGCACAGCTCCCCACGGCTGCACCTGCTCAGAGACGCCTCGCGTTCACAGAACTCAGGCTGCTGTGTCTCTCTCGGCCGCACCAGTGCCGCAGCAACCGAGCTCAGGGCTTCACAGCGTGGGCCGCTTCCCGGGAGTGCCGGTGCATCGTTCCGTCCATGAAGGAGTTTCACAAACTTTTCCACAGAAATGCGGAAGGGAGGACTTTGCGACAGTACAGAGTTCTTGCCCTATCAAAGGATGGGTGGGGCGCCTACCTGCTGTGGGGCGCCTTCGTTGTAGGAACCAGACAGAGACAATGATAGAAGGAGAAATAGCTCTGACCTCAGACTTAGCAAATAATCACAAGCTTGCTCATCCATGGACCTCAGAGAGATCTCACTCCCAGCCCCTGGGTGTGTGTGTGTGTGTGTGTGTGTGTGTGTGCACGCTGGGGCCTGGGGAACAGCTGGCCATGTCCACGTTGTGACACCTGGGAGCTGATCACCTGGACTCGGAGGCACAAGGAGCTCTTGCACTGCAGGGGTCTCCAGTCGGTGAGCACACGATCGGAGGAGCAGTGATGCCCCTGTGACCATGCGACCGAGGCCTGGGTGGCCGCCACCAGCACGGCTGAGACTCAGCTGCATCCACGGGAAAGACACTGGCCTCCGGAACCTGCTGAGGTTCAGGGCCGATGGAGTCAGGCTCCGGGAGCCAGGGGAGACAGGGGCAGAGCGGACATGGGGACAAAGCCAGAGCAGCGGCCTGAACACTGTGGGACCAGGCCAAGGACCAGAAGGCGCCTGGCTGCGGACCAGCATGCGAAGCTGCGGGGCCTGGTTTCCTGCTACTGGACAGTGGCTGCCCCAGGGCAGGAAGTCCCAGGAGGGCCTGAGGTGTAGACAGGGGGACAGTGGGACACTGCTGCCCCTGGAAGCCGAGCAGCTCTTTACCCGCTTCCGAGCCAGCCTGTCCCGCACCCCACGTCCTGTCCAGAGGCAGCTCCCTGGGGCCGCCCTCCCACCACCTGAGCCCTTGCTTGTCCTTTCCTGCTTTGTGATGGCAGGGGTGGAGCCCTAGAAAATGGTGCTCCTTCCCTTCCTTATGAAAATTCTTCTCTGTCCTCCCGTCCCTATTAAACACCCTCCTTTTCCTTTCACTACATCACCCAAACTGTAGCTTTCCACAGAAGCGGAGGTGTGTGCTGCTTTCCACAAGCCCACCTCGCACCGCTAGCGCTCAGCCGCGCTTGCTGCTTCTGCCCCTGTCCTGCAGGTGTGCAGGCTGCTCGAGGGATGGGGAGATGCACACAGCCGGCGTGGGGCCCTCAGCCCTGCCTGCCCAGGCCAGGGCGGCACAGGCCATCGCTGTCCACTAGAAAAATGTCCCCAAGATGGCTTATAAAAATGGCACGACTTCCTTGGCACAGGAAATGTCCCTTTACACCCGCCTCACTCCTGGTGGGTGGGCGTCTGGTTCCGATGTGGCTCTTGCTGTGGACCGGCTTCCTCCTTGCTATTGATTAGAGAAAGGACCCCAAGAGTGTGACGGAGCTGCCCAGACACTGGTGTTCAGGACCGGAGGTCCCATGCACCCAAAGCTCCTGCACCCCCGCTGGCTGCGCCCACCTCCAGCCTGGCCTCTCTTTCCCCGAACATGCCTGCGGGGGCCTCGTTCCTGTGCACAGGGGCCCGCCCCAGCGCCCCCCACTTCCTCAGCCTCACTTCACTCCTTTGACTTCTGAAAGATTTGCAGGGAAGATTTAGAGGAAGTTATTTTCTCCAGTCGTGCTTGGTGTCTTGCCGTCCTGGTCCTGAGCCAAGGCAAGAGGAAACGCCTATCTCGACCAGGGCTTTGCAGGGACGTCTCAGGTCTGCGCTACTTTGCCAAAAAAAAAGAGAATTGTCGCTGCAGTGTTTTCAGAGAACATATCTTATGTTCTTCCTTCTTTCTCTTTTTTAGTTGAAGCCACCCTAATTCCCCTTGGGCACTTGGCAACAGCATTTTCTTTTAAAACTTGCAAGGCCACTGGGAAAAATGAACCCATAGTTCCTGAAAGATAAAATTTTGGTAAGATTTTCTACTGAGGAATCTTGGGGCCAGGGAGATAGCTCAGTAGAATAAGTGCTTGCTGGCAAGTGCAGGGTCCTGAGTTCAATCCCTGATACCACAAAAAAAAAAAATACAGAAGAAGAAGAATCTAAGCAACCTCTACAGACTCAAGGCACTTGGAAGGTGGGAGCATGTGTGCATGTGTGTACGTGTGTACATATAGTGTATGCATGCATGTGTGGTGCGCACATGTGTGTACGTGTGTTCATATGTGTGGGCATAGGTGTGTGTATATATATGTATATACAGGTGTGTATGTGTGGGAGCGTGTGTGTATATGTATGTGTGTGGGCATATGTGTGTATGGGTGTGTGCCTGTGTGTGTCCTCCCTCTGAGGATCCATCTTAGAGTGTGCATGCATGTGCATGTTCATGTGTGCATGGGTGTGTGCATGTGGGTGTGTGCATGTGCGTCCTCCCTCTGAGGATACATCCTTAAACGTGCACCTAGAGCTGACCTCACAGCTCATTCCATTCAAATGGGAATTTTTTTTTTTTTTTTTTGCAAAGCTAGGGATGCTGGCTTTCCTGCACTTGGCGTTCCTCTCACTGCATATAAGCTTTTTGGGTGGGCCCCTGAGTCCCCCTCTGGGAAGTTCAAGACTCATATCCTGCAGCTGGATCTTGTGGTGCGGGGCTGTGCCAGTGGCTACTCCTCTGGCAGGCATTTCTAGAATGGTGATGTCAATTTGAATAAGAAAAACCCAGCTGATTGATTTAGTACAGCATCCAATGATAGAGTTAGGGCCGAAGCCCCACCCTGCGTGTGAGTGGCACCAACCAATAGGCCCGGAGCCTGCGTGGAATAAAAAGGGAAAGAAGGTGGTCTCCCTCCTGCCTCTCTGGAGGAGCTCCAGCCTTCGCCAGCGTCTTGGGACGTCCATCTCCAGCTTCCAGCATGGCCTCTTCACTCTTCTGAGGCAGACCACTCAGCTTCTCTGTATGGACTCGCACAGGACTCTGCAGCGAGCTCTAGGCCTTCAAGTGTGACCGGATTGTCTCATTGCTGGGACAAATACCCGACATTCAAAATGAAGGAAGGAAAGGTTTATTTAGCTCAC
>NDGM010935679.1:0-10326 GCA_002564305.1 Octomys mimax | reverse complement strand
CTAGTTTAAATGGGATTTCCAGTCCAACTTTTCTAAGAAGTCTCCACACTGATTTCCATAATGCTTGCACAAGTCTACATTCCCACAAGCAAGGGCTAGGACTGGATCCAGACAGCATTTTTGATTCTGAGACATTACTTTAATGCTTACAGGAATCCACACTGGAGTCAGGAAGTGACCTTACCTTGAACGGTAAGGACCAGAGCTCCTGGGGGAACACTGTCGTCCTCAGGCACAGTGAGGTCCTGAGCTACTCTGATAATGAGAACCCTGAGTTCACACCAAGCAAACCAGCACAGCAAGCTTCTCCAGCAACAACATGCCAGCTTCCCCTCTAGTTCTCCTTTTATGCTGCTGGCGGTGATCATTGGGTGGATCTTCCTACCCAACACCACTCTGGTTCAGTTCAGCAGAATATTCCAAGTTGACTCTCCATTAATCTACCACACAGTTTTCCTATTAACATCATTTTAGATTTCTCTCTCAAATTCTGGTGTCAACACTATGGTAGGCCAGGGTTAGGAACTCAGAAGGTACAGTCGATGCTGTAGTTTCAAATATATGGAGAATAAATGAGTGACTAATTTGAAATATCATGAAGTCATAACTATATTCTCTTTAGCTTTTGCAGTAGAGAATTTTGGATGATATTGCATTTACTACTATAACTCAAAACACCCAAAACCTGGAGTTGCAAATGCTACCATGTTATTATACTCAGGATTCTGAAGGTTAGGAATTACTACAGGACCAGTGTAGTTGGTTTCTCCTCTACATGATGTCTGAAGATCAGCTGGAAAAATCTCAGCAGTGAATAGAGTCATCTAATGTTTTCTTCTCTCATGTTCTGGCTCCTGAGATGGATGAACTGAAGGACAGGGCCAGCTGGTGGTATCACTTGGAGCACAAGCTTAAGGCTTTTCCATGTGGCTGAGGAGGGTCCCACAATGAAATAACTAATTTCTGGAAGAAAATTTCATGAGTTCAAGCATTTATGACGTTTTGTAGACTTTTAAAAAATGTCGCCAGTAGCGGCAAGTTCGTGAGGGCCTCCAGGAGTGGATAGCCACAGTCCCACAGCAGTTTGTATACCAGTATTTTTGGAAAAATGAAAGTCTGAAGTTGCTGAAATGAATGATGATAAAGATGATGGAATAGTCTTCAAACAGCCTGTGTCCAGTGTAAAAGAGATACAAGAAATTCCAGCACCCACTTGTTCAGGGAAGAAAAGACAAAGGCAAAGAAAGATCAAACAGTGATTCTGAATGTGTTGTGTGTAGCATATCTTACTAAATAATGTGATTCATCATAAGAATGACTGCTGTGTTATGCTGCACAAACCAATTTAACCAATAACAAGACTTTCAGTGGAAAAAATGTAGTGGTTATTCCAGGTTGGTAAGGAAAACAGTCAGTGATTTTGGCTTCTCTGCTCTTGCTGAGACTTAAGGGTACACCACAGCTTGCAGTGCTTGGGCTCACAGTGCCTTTTCGTGTTCCTCCACTTTTCTCTTCATATTCTTTTCAGCCTCCTTTGGTTTATGCTATGTAAAAGTCACTATTGGGCTGGGAGATGGCTCAGTGGAATAAGCGCTTGCCTGGCAAGAACAGGGGCCTGAGTTCAATCCCCAACTCCACCAAAAAAAAAAAAAAAAGTCACTATTAATTGTAGGCTTAAGTATTCAAGTGTTGTGGCCTTTTGCCATCAGCAAACAACATTGCTTGACCATCAAAATAAATAAATAAATAAATAAATAAAATGTCACCACTAATACAGAATCCATTACATTGAGTTTCATTGTTGAAGTTGCACATTAATTTACCCTGCCTAAAGGCAAGATTACATATACCTAAATGTAATTTTACATTTGGCCAAAATTGTATGTATTTATTTATTGTATTTATTGTATTTATCACATTTACAGAGTGGATTTCTCAAGATTCCTCATGTTTTTCAAAATTTATGGATTTAAGGTTAAAGTTCAAGATCCAACATTCTGTTATCCAAAACAGTTCTAGGTGGGAATAAGGAATCCCCTTAGTATTGTCTTTCAGACAATTTCTCTTTGTTTGAAGACTAGTGAACTGAAGAAGTTTTTTATTTTTCCCCTATATCCATGTACGCAAATGCCAGAGAATGATAGTGATATTTCAGCTCAGAAGTGGAAATCAGAAAACAGAAGAACAAGAAGTAATAGGCGTTACTGGTCCCTTGCGTTTCTTAAATTCTGCCTGTTGTCATTTTTGAAACTTGTGGCTCTTGACCTTATTTCTCTGAGAATGTTACCTTCATCCTGTGGGCTCTTCTTTTGTGCTCTCAATGATCCTAAATTTCCTCTGTAATATATCTTACACTTGTAGGTGTTTTAAACTGATTCTTGATAGAGAATTTCAGAACTTATTCTTGTTGGAAAATGTTAGATTGTGTCTTCTCTAGTCTTACATTCAAACTGATATGATACTTTTAAAACTTAGCGTGTCCACATAGAGTTGATCCATTTATTTTTACTCCACCAGACAGACCAACAAATCTATTCTCATTTTCCTAAAAAGCTTCTATAGGACTAAACCTTATGTATATTAGAACCTATTGTGTGATAATGCAGGTTTGAGGGTGACTTTTTATGTTAGCAAAGATCTATGATACAATATCTTAAATCTTTCAGATATCTATAAAGATGTTATCCTCATCTGTTGTTTTATTTTTACCCAGATGTCATATATTTCCCATGATATATTTGCTTTGAGGCTCACTGTTACCTCACAGTTCTGTCACTGATACTGGATATGATACGATAAACACGTATCACTTAGAATTCCTGCAGGAGAAGCTTGCTGGCGGCGATTCCAGGCAGCCGCATTTGTAGTGCACCATGCATGCAATGAGTACGTCTCCCTTATTGCTTTTAGTGACTAGGTTCTGTGAAGACATTGAGTTTAGTACTTTCTTATAATAAGTAGGACTTCTTCAATAGGGAACTTTGGCTTGAGGACTGGCAGCAGCCTACCATAATCTTCTTAGCGTTGCGCTGTGCTCCCAGCATCAGTCTATCCATACTTTCTTTCCTTTTCTCTCCTCTCCTCTCCTCTCCTCTCCTCTTTCCTCTGCTTCCCTTCCCTTAATCTCTTCCTCTCCCATCTCCTCCCCTCCCCTCCCCTCTCCTTCCCTACACTTCCCTTCCCTTCTTTTCTCTTTCATGTTAGAGAGATCTTCAGAAACATCACGTGTTTATTTTTCCCCTTCTTTTGGATCCATTACCCATCCTCACAGTATTTTTTCAAAAACATCTCTAACACATTTAAACATTTATTTATTTATTTTGTGTGTGTGTGTGTGTGTGTGTGTGTGTGTGTATTCCCTCCATCTTGCTATCTGTTTCTCAGAGTAGCCAGCTAATACAAATAATGTCAGTAAAATCGATCATAATGGAGGCAGAAAAGGAAGTCTGTGAGTATTTCTCCTTTTATCTTCTTGATAATAAATGAAAAAGCAGTATCAGAACACAAAGTAAAGAGGACAATTTAGATCAACTATTAATGAACTAAAGATTAAAAGGATAATAGTTCTATTTTCTGTTCTTTAAGCTGTTTGACTTAATGACTAAAAACTTGAAGGATCTTGCATATATATATATATATATATATATATATCACCGATGCTATAACCAAGTAGTCACTGGAGTACTAGATCACAATTATTATGTCCTTCATGATACTTTTGATGAACAGATTATCAAGGGCTCAGAAACACTGTACATACTCATTGATATGGAAAATATGTTAATGCTTAGTTTGATTAGAAAAGAGTTTCAAACTACTTATATTCATGTGGAGTAGAAAACAACATTCATCTCTCTTTTGCCTCATGGCTATGCTGATGTCCTTCTCTGTTCCATAATATGGTCTAAAGGCATCTGTACTGCCCTTTATTCCACAATGTGGCCCAAAGAGAGCTTTACTGCCTAGACATCAAACATTATACATATTGTTACATTGACTGCCTTACTCTGAGGGATAAATCATCAAGACGTAGTATGCTGGAGGCCATAGTAGAGCATAAGAGCTTTAGGGCATGAGCTGTAAGGCTGCAAAACTTCCTAGATTTGCCATATTAGTAAGGTTTCTAGGGATACAATTTTAAACATGCGCCAGGATATTTTCTCCAATGTAAAGGACTCGTAGTACCCTTTGTCTACTGCCTCATAAAGATACATGGCATATTGTAATATACATACTTGAACACTGAGGACATCATAGTTCTTTTTCAAGAAAACTTCTTTAGTTCTTATACAGAATAATGTGAATATTCCTAGATTGTAGTGGATCCAGTAAATAATCCTGACGCTTTTACTATGACCATTACGTTAGTTTGCCTGGAATTAAGGAGGGCAGGACATAGGATTTATAATATTAAATCAGGAAATTCCTAGACAAACTGAAGTGGTGGGTTGTAGCTGAGTCTTAAATCTATAAGATTATATGATATTGGAGATTTTAATTTTAGGAAATGATGTATGATGAAGTTTGTGTTAATTCTCAGTGAATAAATCAACATGCATAATTCACAGAAAACACTATGCAATTTCCAGTGTAAAATTTGAAAAATTTTGGAAATTACTATTTGAGAAACAATGGCTAAGGCATTTCTTAGCATGGAAGATGTAGAATTCTTGGTTTTAGAATACCAAATGATAATTTATCTGGAACTTTCTATTATAGATTGTTGTATCAGCCAGCTCTGCATCTATATATAAAATACTTGATATAATCAACTTTAAAGAAAAATGTTTGTTTTGTTGTATATTTCCAGTGGTGTTAGCCCATTCGTAATTAACTTTATTGTTCTGCGCTCATGATTCAGAGCAGATTACTATGGAATGTTACAGTTAAGCGTGTCATATTCACTAGGTAAGAGACCCCTGGGAGGTGATTGGCTCAGGGGCACTGTTCTCACCACTGGATTATTCCACTAATATCTGTCATTGAAAATGTCCTTTGGAGGTGTAGCCCAAGGGCAGTGGGTTGTGAGGAACAGGCTTTTGGACTGTTCTCTCTCTGACATACTGTGCTTCCCAGCCATTATGAAGTTAGTAGGTTTGCTATGCTGTCCTTATGCCATGATGCTCTTTCTCAGAAGCCAAGTGACCACAGACTAAATGTTCTGAAACCATGAGCCAAATTGAACCTCTCTTTTAAGTGTGAGTCACAAGCAGTACGTCCAGCAACAGCAATACCAGTCAACATGTTGGATGAGGATGTAGGGAAAGTGGATCACCATAAAGGAGCTAGGAAGCAAGAGAGAAAAAGAAAGAAACCCTTTGAGGGCATGCTCCAAAGCCATAACTTTCTACCACTGCAGACCCTACCTCCATGTGGTCCCATCACCTCCTTATAGCATCAGGCTGAGATAAACATCTTTGGGACTTTAAAGGAAAGTCCAGATAGAAACTATAGCAGATAGGTTCTGTCAGTTCCACAAAGATATGGGGTGAGACATACTCAATAACAATACATTCTAAAGTTTGAATAGAGCACCCAGGCTTCAGATAGAACAAGTCCATAGGACATGGGTAGGCTGCATGAGCAGGAAGCCTATACTCTCCTGTCCTCCAGCACAAGTGCAATAATACCTCTGCCCCACCTTACACTATGAGCAGTGGCATAAGAAAAATGGAGAGGGGAAATCACAACTTGGCTTACAAATAGTTCAGCTAGTTAGATGAATGCAAGCCCAAATTGCACAACAATATTACAGCAGCACTCATAAGTGTTCGTGGCATTGGAGAAAAAGCATTTCAGTGGACAGAGATTTGACGCATAAACCAAACTGTCAACTTCTCAACTTTGGAATACTGTTTGATGATGTGGGGAAGAAATCTAGACAGATAGATGATAGATAGATAGATAGATAGATAGATAGATAGATAGATAGATTGATTCTGTGTAGTAGACAATAACCTGTTTATCTAGTCTGAGATAGAGAAAATTACTATAATGTAAGAGAGATGAAGGCCTAAGGCATTGTTAACAAAACTTTTTGAAAGTTTACCCAAACTGCCACCTAAAACACACTTACTTATCACAAAGTGTCAATACTGCAATAAAACTTGAATACTGACATTTTACTTGAAAAAAACCCTCATACATTAGCATCTTTTTGTTTTAAGATAAAAGAAAAAAAACAAACAAAAACCCACATATGCCATAAAGTTCACAACAACCAGCCCAGGATAAAAGTGTGAAGGTGGGCATCCAGAAGTGGGGAAGAAATTTGGAGATATTTTTACCCCATAATGAAGCTTGTCTTAGGGGCAGTCACCTGCTTTGTACATCTTTCTCCTGAAAGAGCCAATGGTCCATTCTCATATGTTTGCAAACCTTCTATGAATATGGGCTTGCCTTTTCTCTCACAAAACCTGAGTCAAGACCATTGTCCAAGAACTTTAAGAATGATACAAGTAAAGGATCTCATAGGAGATAACATCTAAACTAGACAGGGTGAGGCACACCTATCATCCCGGCACTCAGAAGGCTGTGGCAGAGGATTACTACATGTTTGAGGCTAGCCTGGGCCACATAGTGAGTTCAAAGGTAGACTGAACTACATAATGAGACCTTGCCTCAGCTCCCCTCACTGCAAAACTAACATCTAGCCTACCAACTCACATCAAAAGGGTTGTGGCAAGGGATACATGATCAATTTATGTGATGCTGTGCCACACTGTCCAAAAGCAGAGGACTTAGTAAAATGTCAGAACAACCACTGAAAAGGAGAACTCAAGTGCTGACTTGGAAAAGAAACTGTGAAAGGACAGAATGAACCATATTTTATCTGGATGAACTGAGATTTCTTATGTCCTGGGACCAGTAGGTGAAAAGAGCAATCTATTTTCCTAAGGATCAGAAAAATGGGATATTTTTAGTAAGTGGAACATAGAGAGTAATGCTGATCCAGGTCACCATCATGGGCAATTCCAGTAAAGTTGACTTGCTGTGAGGAGTGCAGGTCCTCTCTTTCAGGAATAGGAGGACACTGGCTATTACACATTAGTCTATGTTGCTAATAAGTTAGACTAGCAGTATCAAGGTCTGCCTCATTAAATGCAAGTCTATGATTTGAAGCTGATATGTAGTATTTAATCTCTCTACCACCCCATTCATGATACCATCATGCTAATTCCAGGGTGACAAGTGGAAAATTTTGGCTATTCCAAACTGGCCAAGTCCTTCGGTATATCTGGTTGTTTCTGCCTCCTGGTATGCCCTTATTGGACTGTACCTGAAAATTAGAATATGCAGTAAGGCAAGTTCGACAAGAGCATAATAGTAAGGGCTGAAGAGCCTCAAGAATAAGAGTTTGGCTACAATCAGAAACCAATACCAGCAATAAAAAGTTGAGAGTGAAACAAATTTAGAATGAAAAGTGGAGGAAGGGGGTGATGACTAGCACTATAGCTCTACAAAAGCTACACTGATGAGGAAGTCATAGGCTATTCTATTAACCTTTCTTTCTAAATTTGCCCCGAGGAAAGAGATTCATAGGAAATTATGGGTGAGTTGCTCTTATAAATTGTAGAGGAGTAAATCTGTTCAGCACAAGCAGTGAACTGTTGTGGCCAAATGAATGCATGTCCTAGATTTTCTGCTTTAAGAAGTATAATTGGCTGGTGATCCTGGCTCAAACTTATTGTGTAACTCTGATAAAATATAGGTAATAGAACTTTAAAGTGGAAGGAAACCACCGCATCTCTAATAAGACATAGAATGTAAGAAAACATTCACAAGTAAAGACACATTTGGGAAGTAGGATTCACTGAAGAGAAAAAATATAAATAATTTGAAGACGAAATAAAAAGGTGCTGGAAAATACAGAGGCCAACATTTTAGACATGGAAAGGGGATCTGTTGAAAGGAGAAGAGGATAGGACAGATAGAGGGAAATCCAACTGGTTCAGCCATGATTTATATTTGTATTAAGTCCCCAAGATGGGTGTAATTGTTATGTTTTCCATAGATATACCAACAAAAATTTCCCCCCCAAAAAAGACAGAAAGACATGTTGAGGATTTCCAAATGTCTCTAGCCATTTTAACTTGGTCTATGGAATTTTCATTTATCTGAAAAAGAATTACGAAGAAACTAACATTTTTCAGATATTACCATGGATGGTGATCATAGAAATCCACAGAATTTATCCACAGAATTATGCCATCAGAGCTGATGTGCATCAGTACACTGAGGCACAGTGTGTATCTGGCAAAAGTATAATGACAGACGAAGTAGACAGTAAGGCAGCAGGAGAAGGAACGAGTATGCAACCTGGAGCCATTGTGAAGATTTCAGTCTTTACTTTGCACCTATGGAAGGGCACTCGAAAATTGGGTAAGGGAGGGAGGAAGCTCAGGCTCGAATTCAGAAGACATCATCATTATATGAACAAGAAACAGAGATGAGTTTGCCCATAAGTAATATGACTAAAAGTAGGGAGAGTAGTCAGACTCTGTTCCCTTAACTGACATGTGCAATACTGAAGCAAAAGTGGATCCTCAGGAAAAACAATACTTGTTTTTTGAAATGTCCAATAAAGTATAATAATTTCATTAAACATTACTTTAAAAGGAAAAGGATTTTTATAAAATTGTCATAACCATGAAAGAACACCTGTCACTCATTGTGGAGTATATTTTATTCTTCAGGCCTTTCCTATTATTGGTATAGAGCTGATTCATTGAAAAGAAGGAGAGCATCAGATGATATTCTTCTTGAGCCCACTGAAGGTATCATCACCCATGTTTGTTTTCACGACAACTTGTAGCACTAATATTCAATGTTTTGTTCTCACGGCATGTTTGCCAATAATTGAGAGGTCTGGGTCCAATCTAAGGATCAGAAAGCACACAATATTTTAAACAGGAGAAGCTTAATATGCAGCACTGTCACAGACAGAAACTTAAGCATACCTGAGGACTAAGTGAGAATTCCCAAAGGAAGGCAATATTGGAAAGGAGCTGTGTTGCCTGGGTGGTGCTCCATCTGTGGCAGTACACCAGGTGACATAGAGACCCATGCTGAGTCACCTACCAGGTGACATAGAGACCCATGCTGAGTCACCTACCAGGTGACACAGAGACCTCTGCTGAGTCACCTGGGACAAGCTTCTCCACAGTGAGTAGAAAGGGCTCTAAGATGTATGTGAGTTGCAAATAGTGCGAAGGCTCTCACGAGAGTTAGGCAACCATTGTGTGTACTGCTGACACCAGGAACCCCCTCTGCAGGAACGAGGAATGCTCTGTGTGGAGCCTGGGAAGTGTGAGATGAAGGACTTGTGCTCTTCTCACTGGACGACTGCCTTAGGAGGACGTTGGCACGTGCATTTTCCTTTCTGTCTTGTAGCCAGCTGAGCATGGGCTAAAGTATCCACAGACTGCCAGCTAAATAAACCTTTCGTTCCTTAATTTGGGGTGAGGAAAAAGTAACCCAGACTATTGCTTTCCCTTTTCCATCTCCCTCCCTTATTCCATCTCTAAATCCCCTCTCACTTTCTTTCTAGATGTTATTATTATTCTTAGGTCATGTTTATTATATATAATGTGTACACCCATTGTAGGTTTTTACTCCCTTCCCATTCATTATTAAGGATTTGATAAGTGTCGTGAGCAATCGATTTATTGTGGTCTCTGTGCAATAAACCCCTTCTACTAATGTTGATCTGTATTTGGAGCTGTTTCCCAGGTTTAGCGTCACTGTCTCAGCTCTACTTCACACTATTAGGCATTAGAGTGTCATAAACAGCCAACAACCTTATTATTCTACGTACAACTCACAAAACGGTTTGTACTACTAGTAGAACCTCATGGAGCCACTGAATTGGCAGCAGTTAGAGATGAGGCTATAATGTGAATGGCTGTAAATATACAAGAAGCTTCTCTGACTTTCCAGTAGTGTCTTCCTTCTCTGGAAGGCAGTGGTGAATGGTGACCCTTGGTTCAGCAGTTTGTTATTCTTTCAAATAAAAATCTTGATCTCAGAAAAAGAGTGTGCATTTGAACTGATAACTCAATCATATGTAAGATTTTCCTTTAGGTAATCATTGTACTATTCAAAAAAGTTTGCATTTTTCATTATTTTCACTCCATATTAAAAGTGAAAAATGTAGTTCAAAACTCAAACCTTGGAGCTGAATAAAATTAAGACTCCTTCATTGAGGCTAGTCACAAATCAAATTGAAATTATAAGGGGCCGGGAAGATGGCTCAGTGGAATAAGCGCTTCCCTGGCAAGCGCAAGGACCTGAGTCCAATCCCCAGTTCTGCAAAAAGAAGAAAAA
>NDGM010935662.1:0-10197 GCA_002564305.1 Octomys mimax | reverse complement strand
AGAATAAGTACTTGCCTGGCAAGCACAAGGGCCTGAGTTCAATCCCCAGTTCTGCCAAAAAAACAAAAACAAAAGCAAAAACAAAACAAAAAATGGGCAGATCATATACTTATCTAATCTAAATAATTTTAAAGATTCTAGTCTTATGCCTTATTGGATGTCTTCTCTGTGCACGTCACATTCTTAGGAACTGGCAAAATAAGAACTACAGATAATATAAAATAATTTAGCAAGCAATTGGAGGCAAAACTTTTACCTTCATGCAAGAGTAAGAGAACAATTCTATAATTAAATGGGATTGTGAAGCAATCTGTATGTTTCTGTAGAGAAAAGTGCTCAGCAATTTCTCAAGGTTGATAGGACTTACATAGAATCTAGACAAGGGAGAATTTCAAAGGGTCCTTTCCTCATTTCTAAACTATGGGATATTGGAGGATATTAGTAGAAGAAAAAGGCATTTCCCTGATGTACAGACATGAAAATACTTGTTGGAAGGTATTATAAGAATTGTATTCCAAAACTGCTCTTGAGACATCAAACATTGATAGAAATACCCAGGGAAAATAAATCATGGTAAAAAATTGGAAGACCTGAGTACTATTGTGATCCCCAAGGATGATCTACAACTCCAGAGATTTTCCTTATTCATAAGTGTTTATGTCTTGGATCATAAAAATATTTTTGATCCAGTGAAATAAAATCCATAGGAAAATCCATGCAGTTCATGGGACTTAACATTATTTCATGGATTAAGATATATTTGTCCACCACAGACCAAAAAAAAAAAAAAAGCCTATCTACAGGTTGCGTTTTTGTCTACTTGCTTAATTCACAGAGTTGATGTATTTGATTAGTCAGAATGACATTCTTCACAGTCTCAGTGATCATGAAGGATTTCTTCCACATATTAATTTCACAAGTTCATACCTTCGTTGGATAAATGTTGTCATGTAGAAATAGCTCTGCTTTAAGAGGCAAGTGTTATTAATTTCTTTGACAGTAGAAGTATTTGGTGAGACTGTATGTAAACTAAGTGTTTTATGCATTTTCATCTATACACAGATATTTAGTGCTTCATCTACCCTGAAGCTGTAGCATACACTAAAAATACACAAAAATTCTAATTCAAAGAGCGAGTGAGAGACAGACAGAGAGACATTGATGGAGAGCTAAAAGAGATGAGAGATTGATTTTGTCACTTGATTTTGACCCTAGTTTGAGACATCCCAGGTGCAAAGCCATACATCGGCTTAAATCGAGAGTTCTCATCTCAGCCCAAGGACACGCCCCATCTCTCCCTGGCTGCCTCTCACTTGTTGCCAGTCATTTTCTTCATTCTGCCCACCATCCTGCATGCTGCTCTTCAGAGAAGCTCAGCCTGAGTGTGGCCCCTAATCTTTGCCCTGATGCCTCCTGTGTCAAGCACTCTTCCCCGAGACATCCACCCTCATTCTCTTCCTAATTCTGCTGAGGGGCCACCTGCTCAGGCAGCCCCTCTGGGATAGCAATCTGTCCTCTCTGGCCCACTCTCTTGTCTTATTTGCTCTATAATATCTAGCATGATTGAATTAGTTTCTACTAGTGCACACACATGTAAAACATGCTAACATATGTATATAAAATGTATCACACGGAGTGTATTGTACTAATAGTAGTAGTGTACTAATAGGACAAATAGTGTTTTATAATATTGTGCACTTATTTTTTATTTGTTTAGCTCCTCTGTTGTCCATATGGGGATGTCAGTTCCACAATTGTATGGGTTACAATTTGTTTTTAACTGTAACTCTGGTACATAATAGATATTGATTAAACAATTATCAAATGCATAAATAAAATCAGTTAAATAGTATTTCTGGGATTATTTATTTACTCAATTAATTTATAATTACCTCCATAAATTATTGCAAGCCTGGGAACAAGAGTATTTGCTGAAATTATTATCTGACTGCATTGTCCCCTTTGTCTGTCATACATGCTACTCTTCCCAACCAGTTCACTATGATATGTATTCTGAATTTTGTATATGATGTTTTCCCTTTTAAAGTATGGTTTTATAAAATATATAATTATGTATCTAAAATTATGTAGTGTTCAGAATACATTGTTTCATTTTTTGATTTTGAGTGCATTTAAATAAGCATTATAGTGCATATAATTTGGGCCTTTTCAACAGTTTTATATTTTTAGAATTCATCTGTATCATTTAGAAATTGTTTTACTTCCATATGTTGATGCATTATTTTATACATGGCCATTTCCTTTCATTTTCACAGTTATAGTTTTATTCCTTTTCGTGAATCTGCCACAAGTTATTTTCATTGTCTTCAGATGAGTGTTCTAGGCTGGCCCTCACTCAAGAGCTGAAAACATCTGGGACAATCTTTAAGAAATTTATCAATGCCACCAAAATGTGCGGGGGGAGCGAGGGCTTAGGTTCTCCATTGAAGATCCTTTCCCATCTGCGGAGAGCTGCTCCGCGTTCAACCGAAACCTGCGCGCGTTCTGTGGTCTCCTGCCTCTTTTCCTTAGGGGCAACCTCAGTATTCCAGGGCTGGCTCCCTCCATTCTCCCTGGAAGCCAATCCCCATTTATGTTCCCCAAGCACTTGTGATAAAAGAGGAAGCATATTAGTGACCTAGGCTTGTGGGATTTTAAGTGAGGTCTCCTGAAGACTCAGTGTAAAAGCCTTTATTTTCAGTTAGACTCGGGAGTTGGTGAGCCCGACCCCGGTACTTGGACGGCTGTGCTGGCGAACTAGCTCAGCTCCATACTTGGTGTTTTTTGCTTCGAGAGCTCTGCTGCTGTCCTGTCCAGAAGTCTCCTTTCTCTCTAGCAATGGTCTCTTCCAAGAAACGCAGCCCAGTTTGTAGCCTTCTTTTGACGTTTCCTGTCTTGTTTCTCAAATTATGAGAGACGATATCTCCCCAACTTGCGTGCCAAGATGGGAGAACATCTGGACCACTACTTTGGAGCCTCCCTTGCCTGCTCAGAACTCCAGGGCGGGTCATTTTTGTGCTTATGTCAGGATCAATTTGGACTACGGAGACAGGTGCCACCTTTAAGATGCACACCAGGAACTGGCCTCCCATAGACCAAAGATGAATTGTCCAAATTTGTGAAATAAATGACTTCAAGTAGAGGTAGGATTTGCAGCCAAAGGCCAGAGAGCCTATAACTGGCCTCCGTTGAGTAAAAACTCGGGGGATATTATTGTAAGCAAAGTGTCATAGCTTTGCTACCAAACTTTGTGAAGCAGGGTCACGTGTTGTTGGGGAGAATGCACATCGACACAGTATTTTGGAGAATGATTTTATAGTGTGCATTCTTAAGGCATTCATCCTCTGTATTCATCTGCTAAAAGAGCTAATTTTAAATATAGGAAAACCTTATTCAGAAAGACATTAAATGTAGTTTTATATAGATAAAAACGTAAAAACCAAAATGTCTATGAGACGAATAAAGATTAATTATGGTACTTCTATTAAAATAATAGTGCAATTTTAAAGCTTTTGTGCTAACTGAAAAAAATTGATAGTGATATATTAAATGAACAAAAGTAAATTATATGGTATAATCACTATTGTACAAAACAACACATTTCCCTCACTATACCAAGAAATAAAGTTGGTAGAAACTCTCTAAAAAATTAAAGTGGTGGAATTTTATCTGTCTTCTAGACTTCAAGTTTTTCCATATTATCCTTTAGAATACATGTCACTTTTACAGGAAAAAAAAATAGCCAAACTAAAATAAATCCGATATGACACCCTGCCAATTATGAATACAAATAAAAGACATACAGTGAAGAGTGGAAAAAATCAGACTCAAAGAGCCTTAACCCCCTTCCCCGTGCAGATCTCTCACCCCATTGAGATCAGAGCAGGGAAGTTCTTTCTAGCTGTGCATGAAACATATGCTTTAGAGATCAAGTTCAAGAATAGGGACAGACTCAAGACACAAAATAATATATTCCATGTTAAAAAGTACACTTCCAAATAAGATGAAATTGACAGACCAGCTAATGTGCATAAATGTATTTAGAACAGTGTCTGACACATAGTAAATTCTTTTGAAAAAGTGAGCTGTTACTGTTATTCAGCCTACGACACTAACATAGGTAGCTATCAATTTAGGAAACGAAAATGTATTATGATAAAACTCTGAATGTTATATTGTACATGAAAACAATTTCAAATACATTAGAAATTCAAGTGGCATAAATTAATCAATAATCTAACTGGAAGGCAAGTCAGAAAAATACCACTAAAATCTTTTAGCAGCATAATACTAGTCAGACTATTTAGGTATTAGTATAATTATGTTAAGCATAAATAATTAGCATTTTCTATAAGAAATGGGAGCTGACAGAAATGACAGTCAGGGCAAGCATTTATAGACCTGGGATTCATAAACTTGAGCCGTCAGTTACTTTCCTTGATTCTGTCCTCATTACAAAATAGTTATTAAACTTATTATGAAAAAGTGCCTTTAAATCTATATAAAATGTGGGAAAAGACAGGAAAAGAAGGTATATGATTATCAACACACATTTTCTATTTTTGTGTCAAAATATATATACAAATATAATTTATCTTATCTTTACTAGTAAATACAGATATTGTATATAAATTAACATAAAATGTGTTGTTTTCGAAAATAGATTGTCAAAGATGAAAACAAGATAATATCTGCTTTCATAAAAAATAAAACAAAATTTCGTAACAAAATAGAGTAACAATAGTTAATACATTGTGTATCATAATTTTGAATATATTTACTCAGAGTACAAAACATGGACCACAAAAGACCGCTTTACAAAAAAGAAACAAATGGAAGAGAACAGAAAAGCATCTTATCAAGAGCTAATAGAAACTAAATGAATCAAATAGCATAAATGAATAAATGATAAATGAATCAAATTAGCATATATATTAAATATTTTTGGAGCAATGGATAGCTAATTTAGGAAATTATTTTAATTTCTCCCTACTTCCTATTTATCTGTCTTCCATTTTGCTGTTTATTTGTATGTGTATATATATATATATATATATATATGTATATATATGTATGTATATATTTGTGTATATATTGTATACATTTTTTTCTGAGTTTTTCATGTAAGAAAAGCCATGTGTATTTGACTTATTTCACTTAACATTATATTCTCAAATTGCATCAATTTACTTCCTACAAATGTCTCATGTTTATCTTTATGGCAGATTAGTACTCCATTGAGTATAAACACATTTTTCTTTTCTACCCATCTGTTAACGGACATATACGCTATTTCCAAGACCCAGCCATTCCACATTGTGTGGCTTTAGTCATGGGCATACATGTTTTCCTGTAGTATAATGATTTTAACTCTTTTGGAAAGATACCTACCAAGAGGATCATTGGTGTGATAGTTAACTGACTGTGTCAACTTGAGTAAGAAATGCCTAAATAATTGGATCATCAAAGCTCTGACTGCGGCTGAAAGGACTTACTATAGACAAAAGACCTACCCTGGGTATGAGTGGTAGCAAATAATAGGCTGGTAGCTTTAGTGTAATGAAAAACAAATGGAGAAGAAAGGCTTGTTTTTGTTTCTTCTCAGGTGCTCCAGTCTTCACCTTCATCCTGGATGCCATTGATTGTCTTCTAGTGCAGACCATCTGGCCTCCTGACGAAGGCCTGGGCAGGACTCCAGAGTGAGTTCCAAGTCAAAGACATTTGACTGTTATGGTTTGTGTCGAGATGTCCCCCCAAAGCTTCATGCAGTCATAGGCTTTTAGAGTCTTTGATTGATTCATGGTCCAATGCTGGGATTACGGGTGTGAATGCTCTACGGCCTTGGGGCAGATAGCCTGAATGCAATATGAGGGAGAGAAAGAGGCTTGCTCCCTGCCACTGTTCTTCCCTTTTTGCTCTTGCTATTTTGCTTTTGTCCACCACTATGAATGGCTGCCGTCTACCATGTGCCACTCTGCGTTGGAGTCAGCCAGTTATGGACTGAAACCTCCATGAACTCTGAGCTCAATAAACGTTTCCTTCTTTCATTTTGGGTGTTGGGTATTTTGTCCCAGCAATGAGGGAAAAGTAACAGAGACACACTGGATCCTTTAATTTTCTATCCCTCAGACATCTTTTTGTATACTCTTCCTTGCCTGACTCTGTGGGCTGCCATAGTGAGCCTACCTTATAAATCCTTACATGTTTATATAGGTTGCTTTAAAACTGCTGCTGTAGTGAGCATTGGCTCATACAGCTGGGTCAGATGGAACCTCATCGTTATTTTTTTGAATAATCTTCACACTGATTTCCATAGTGGTTGTACTAGTTTGTATTCATACCAAAAAAGGAGAAGACCTCCTCCCCCTCTTTCTCACCGGCATTTGTTATTGCTAATTTTCTTTTTTATAATACCAATTTTTTTCTGGGATAAAATAGTATTTCCATGTAGTTTTAATTTGCATTTCTTTAATTGCCAGTAAAGTTGGACACTTTTTCATGTGTTTACTGGCTATTTGTACTTCTGGGAAGTATCTGTTCATTTCGGTGGCCCATTTTTGATTGATTCTTTTGGTTTGGGGACTCTAATTATTTTGAATGCTTTATGTATTCTAGATGTGAGTCTTTTGTCTGAGAAATAACTGGCAATTTTTTCCTCCATTCTGTAGGTTGACTTCTCACACTGTTGGATGTTTCATTGATGTGCAGAATGTTTTTAACTTGATATGATCCTATTTGTTGTGCCTTTATTATTTCTTGTGCCATTTGAGTTCTGGTCAGGAAGCCTTTGCCTATGCCTGTGTCTTTAAGAGTTGTATTTATTTTATCTTGCAGCAGATTGAGGGCTTCTGTTTTAACATTTAGGTCTCTGATCCATTTGATTTTCGTTTAGTACATGGTGAGATATATATAGACACTGACTCAATCTTCTGCACATGGATATCTAATTTTCTCAGTATCATTTATTCAGGAGGCTATTTTTTTCCAGTGCATGTTTTAGGCTACTTTGTCAAAAATTAAACGGTTGTGTATGCCTGGGGTTGTATCTGCTTCCTCTATTCTGTTCCATTTTTCTGTATGCTATCTGAATTTCTGTTTTTGTAGAATTTTATAGAATCTATTGCTGGAAAGTTTTTATTGTTGTTAAAATTACAGAAATCACCTTGGTTTACATTATATTTTTAAGAAATGTTTTTCTTTTTAAATCATAGGAAATGGGTCCAGAAATCCTTTGGAAATAGGTTCAGAATTTGTGAGTGGTGATATTTTTCTGTTTTATTTTACAAGGAGAAAATGTTAAACAGTTTACATATTAGAGTCTTCCTTAATAGACATGGAGATGTTCAATTAATTAAATGCTAATAATCAGTTGGTTCCAAAAATTAAGTATCAAATTAAATTAAAATCAAATAATTAACTGTAGTAGAAACAGAGTGTGATGTGCTTCAAAAGTCCTTTCCTCTTTCCTCTCTCTCCAAAAGAACATGAGAATATTGCTCAAGACTAAAGGAAATCACACACACATATGAATGTAAATTAGTTAAGGTGCCTGGTAGAGTGTTTGGCAATGCATAATGTACTGAAAATAATAATATGCTTTGATGAAGAAGTCTAATTTTATTTTTTGTTTAGTTTTATCTTTTTAAAAACTCTATCATAATATGTAGTTTAGGCAGGCCTTCAGCTCAGTGTGTAGCACAGGCTGACTTTGAATTTGAGGAAATCCTCCTGTCTCAGCTTCATGAATGCTGGGAGGATAGGCATGGAACATCATGTCCAGCAACAGGGGCTCTGCCCCACAATGGTCTCTCTGGATGTGCTTCAACCTTGTCCTACTGAGGCACTGGACAGCAGAGGAATTTACTCAGCAAGTTTCACCTCTCCCTGGTAGAAGGTTGTCCCAGGTGTTGGTATTTTTTTTTCTGTATTTTAGGGAAGGGTCTACAGGGTGTTCATGGTCTCACTACTAGATCGGACTCGTGGTGATTCTCCTGTTTACAGCCTCCCAAGAGCTGGGATTACAGGCAGATGCCACCACACCTAGTCTCAATTGTCATCTCAGCATGCCCAGGGAGTAGGGCCAGCATGGCAAGCCCAGGATTGAACCCTCAGCTCATGTGCCTGCTTGCAGGCACTTTAATCCACTGAGCTATTTGGCTGGCCCTTAGATGTTGGTAATTTTAATCTTCCCTTTGTGTGCACTTGAGAGGCGTATGGGACTGCCTGGCTTTGGAGGCAAATCCTCAGGGGAGGCTGGTACAGTGCTGTCCACCACAACTGAACTCCAGATGTGATAGAGAGCATTGGCTCTCAGGGATAGATGTGATATAGGTCATTAAATGCCAGGGAAACCTGGCATTCCTGGATTTCTGTATGCACATCTTACTTGTCCTTTAATGATGCATGCACCAGCAAAGACACACATCAAACCTTGGTCTTGGTTCACCCTGCTTGGAAGGTTTCCCCCTCTAGCTATGCATCTAGCCTCTCTTTCTTTTCCTTCTGGTGTCCTATCAAGTGATCCTCTTTCATAAGCAGCTTTCCGTGACTGCCAGAGAATAGTAATTCTGTGACTCTGTTGCTTCCTGACTCTTTCTTCCCTCCATTGAACTATCATCATCTGTTAAGTCTCATCTTGTTCTTTACTTTTCAAGAATTTCTGGTTACCTACTGACAGTAGACCTTATATTTGTTAGGATAGAGCTATGCTTTTTGTAGTTGTTATTTCTCCAGTGTTTAGACTATTGTAGCCGCCTTATTGCTTTCATAATAAAGCAACCTAATTGTGAGTGAGAAATGAGTTCATGAATGGATGAGTGAGCTAACAAGCACATCTTAGAATAAGGTAGAGAACATTTTCTCAAGGTCACTTCCTTCCTTTGCTGTTTTCTGCTCAGTAGGGCCACATTTATTAATCCTTGGTGACCTCAATAATTTGTTCATGCCTACTGTGTGCTGTGCAACTGACCTTCTGGAGCATATGGTTTGACCTGTTTAGCTATGTAGTATCTGCCAATATTTACCCTGTAGTCAGGTACCAACTTTTCTAAGCTGTCTGCTCTCAGGGATGTCTGCTTTCTGGAAATACAGGTGGACTGGAGCTCAAGCCAAGATGACCTGCCTTAGGCTGTCAGTTCCCAGAGTGCAGAGCCAGTGTTCCCAATACATTCTTAAACAAGTTTTGATTCAATCTGTGCTTGTCTTCTTGTCAGGCCACAGGAAAGAACCTGCATGTTGGCATTTAGCCTTGCAGCCCAGACTTTTTGACAACACACCCTCCTAGAAGCCAAGAACAAATCATCCTTCCATCTGCACCTTTCCTAGTTTTGCTGGCCCTGGATCCCTGCCCCAACCTCCACCCTACCTCACTGCTCTGACTTCTTATGAAACACGAGGTCCACCCACAGCTCTGTTCTTCCATGATTCACATGAATTAATAACAAGGCTCTACACTGAGAAATGATCATATCTTTGCAAAAAAAAAAAAAAAAAAAAAAAGCAGAATGTTTGGAAATGTGCCTGGGCAATCCATCCCAAGCTCCAAGAGACACCAAAGGTCACTTATTTATCCAGAAGAAGGAATTGAGAATGAGGTTCAAAGTTTCCAAGGAACTACATGAAAGGGAACTGCAGAGTTGACCTGTCTCTTTGAACCAGGGGCATTTAGGCCCAGGTAGTGACATGTACTTCTGTCTGTATCTGTACTATTGCATCTTATCATACTTCATAGGTAATGATGTCTCACTTAAGTAAATATAACATTTATTTCAAAATCCAATTTTTGAGAGATTATGTTTCACTTTAGTTGTAGTTATGAGAAAAATTTCTAGACACTGCTAGCATAATTTTTTTTTCTTGAATGGGACCTCCAGCCAGCTATTCTCCCCTTGAATATTTTCCAGAACTGAAAATCTCATACCAAAGCAATATATGTGTATCCATCTTTATAGCTGCAAAATTTGTCATAGTTAAATGCTGGAAACAACCGAGATGCCCATCAACTGAAGAATGGATAAAGAAGATGTTGTATGTTTACACAATGGAGTATTACTCAACTATAAAACAAGATAAATTACCACTTTTGTTGGTGAATTGATGTAAATAGAGACGATACTCTTAAGTGAAATAAAACAAACCTGCATGTGCAAACATTGTATTGTCTCCTTAGTGTGAGAACCTGAAAGAGAAAAATGGAAT
>NDGM010935655.1:0-12873 GCA_002564305.1 Octomys mimax | reverse complement strand
GAGCCTGACTGCTTTGTTGAAGCAGCCACTTAAAGAGCTGAGCTAAGGGGCAGGCCCCCCAGAGGTTTGATTCTTTGCACAACAGTGCATTGTATTTTTGTCTCGGCGGGGATTTACTTCTTTGTTATGTGGCTGATATTTTTTAATTGGTGGTAGAATTGTTTTCAGTCATGATCTCTTCTGTGTATTTTTCTCTTCTTATTTCCCTGGGACTCTGGAATGATACCAAAGCCAGGGTCTCACTCGGTCTCACTTCTCCACGGTTCTCTGTTCTTCATACTTTCATCTTCATTCTCTGCAGAATTCCGATGTATATTCTCTATTGATCTATACTGAATTTATTATTCTTGTCTTCTGTGGCCCAACATCTATTGTTTAATCTGCCCAATGAGTTACTTCCAAACTTTATATTTTTCAGCCTGCAGTGTCCATTTCATTGTAGACTAAAAAATCTCTCTTGAAAGCTTTTCTCTTTCATCTGCATTGTCAACTTCTATTCTTTCAGACTTACTTACAATAGTTACTTTGTTATTGTGTTTGTCCAACATAGGACTTTATCTCGGTCCGTGTTTCTTTTCTTGATTGTCTGGTACATTTTCTGAAATTTTCATATGTCTATTTTTTTATTGTGCACTGAATATTGAATATGAACAAGTTGTAGAGAAGTTCACATTTTTCCTCCAAAGAGTGTTTCTCCTTTCCTTTTCACATCAATCCATTCAAGAATTGAACAAGATCAGAACTGGTTACAATGTAAGTTGGATTCAGTTTCTGACTTTAGGGTGTCCAGAGTAAAAGGAGTAGACGTTATAAGTTGAGTCAAATATTCCTTAATGACTTGGTTATGATCTGAGAAATATGTCACTAGGTCATTTCATCACTGCAAACAGGGAGTGCTTCACACGAGTTAAAGAGTCGCTGATCCTAGCTGACAGCGTTATGGGATGACCACCACTATATGGTCCATCATGAATCAGAATGTTATTCTGCAGCATCTGGCTACACCTCCCCTGTGTGGGAGGTTTCCCTTCTCTTAGAAATATCCCTCTGCCAATAGTAAGCCAGAGTGAGAGCCTCATTCAAAAATGCCTCTAGCAAAAAACAAAAACCACATTTAGTACAATTCACCCTCACCATAAACTCTCTCTTCTCTCTCTGCTCCCCCCACTACCCCCTTTTTCTGTCTCTCTCTCTTCCTCCCTCCCTCTTTCCCTCCTTTTTCTCTTTCCCTCTCTTTCTTCCTCTCTCCTGCCTTCTCTTTTTCCCTCCTTCCTTCCTCTTCCTCCTTTCCCTTTCTCTCTCTCTCCCTCCCCCACTTTCCTTCTCCTCCTTCTCTCTCACTCCTTCTCTCTCTCTCCCTCTCTGCTTCCATACAACATCAACATCTTTCTAAAAATGTCTACATTCAAATTTCATTGTGTCTGGTTGTTGCATATCAACCATGGCTTCGTACTGCTCATTTTATCCTGTTTGTAGACAGAATTTCTATATCCATTTGAGCAGGGAATTTGCTGCATAATATTCTTCTGTAATGTTTCACTAGGTCTTTACTCTTTTCCTTTTTCTTTAGTACTAAGGATTGCACCCTTAGTACATTTCACATGCTACTCAAGACTTTTACCACTCTTCTACATCCTCAGTTCTTTTGATTTTGAGATGGCATCTTGCTAAATTGTCCAGGCTGGACAGAAATTTACAGTACTCTGCTTTCAGTCTAAGTAGTAATGCCAAGAAGCTGAGAGATTACAAGCACATGTCACCATGCTCAGTAAAAATTCACTTTTGAAAATTTACACACTTAGGCTGGTGAGATAGCTCAGTGGTCTAAAATGTCAGCTTAGGCAAGTGCAGAGACTGCAGTTCAATCCCCAGCACCACATGCCATGCTTGCCCCACCCCTAGGGTGTGCTGAGCCAGCCACACAAAAAAAGAAAAAAGAAAGAAGAAAAAGAAAATTTGCAAGCTTATTTCTTCATTCATTCAACAACACCTAATGAATGCTTATTAAGTATCAGGTACTATGCTACATTCATAAGATGTAAGTATGTACAGTACCTGCATGGCCTTTGTCATTAGGTAGAGCTTATAGCTGAGTAGCAGACTGATGTTTTTAAAATTAGCATACAATTTTAAAATGACATAAAATAATACCATAGGTAAAGACCTGGAGAGATAGCTCAGAGGCATAAGCACCTACCTGGCAAGCACAAGGTCTGGAGTTTGATTCCTGGCCCTGCATGCCGTGTTGGTCCTAGAATCCCAGGTGCACTGTGCTGGCCCCAGAACCAGGCATGCTGACACATGCTGTAACCACAGCGTTCAGAAAGTTGAGACAAGAGGATCACTGTAAGTTTGAGACCAGCCTGGCAGCTAAAAAAAGTGAGCACAAGGCCTATGAGACCCTATCTCGAAAAAAAGCATAAGAAGTCGCATATTTAGTGTGAGGTTTTAGGTAAATTCTTTCTGAAGTATTTTAGCACAGAGTTAAGGTGAGATCATCATAGGCAGAAAAAAACATTTTATGCAACAGCCTGAAGTGAAATATCCTTAAAGGGACAATTCATGAGCCTGAGTGAGAGGAACACATTGATACATGAGCTTAGCAGAAGATTCATGCCAGGTCATGTTTAGCCTCTTACCCATGTTAAGATTTAATGTTTTACCCATTGAATAGAGAAGTGTCAGATGCTCTGTGAAGAATGACATGAAGAAAAGTGGACACAGAGATAGATTTTCACAACGCAGGTTGTGAAAAATGACATTGCCTTAGATTAGGCTGATCATATTGAAGATGGATTTGAAACATGTTTTATATGTAGAGTCAATAGGATTTGGTGATGAAGCTAAAAGGGTATGAGGGAAAAGGAGATATGAAAAATTGGCTTAACTATATAAAGTTTTCTTCCTGTCTTTTCATGGATTGATAGCAATTTTTTTTCAGTGTTGATAATATTGCAATGGTCAGATACACTGCACTTCATTATTCATTTACCTACTTACTGATGGAAGCTCTAGCTACTTTCAAGTTTGACAAATCATGAATAAATATACAATAAATACCCCTCTACAGTTTTCCTGTAGATATAGGTTTTTAACTCCTATAGATAAATAAAAAGGAACTTGATTACTGAATAATATGGCAAAACTATGTTCAGTTTAGACATAAGAAACTTCAATGACTATTACTAAGTGAAAGAAGCCCATCTGAAAAGAACATGTACTCTATGATTCCAACCATATGACATTCTGTAAAAGGTAAAACTCTGGAGACAATAAAAATATCAGTGGTTGCTAGAGGTTAGAGAGTTAGGGAGGAACGAAAAGAGACAGAGGCTTCTTAAGGCAATGAAGCTATGTCATGTATACTATAAGGTGAAGTGCATGCCTTATGCAGTTCTCCAAACCTTTACAATGCACAATACTAAGAGTGAGTCTTAATGGAAACTGAGCACCTAGAGTAGCAACCATGTGTCTAGGCGGACTCATAAGGCATAAAAACAGACCACTGCCCCGAGGCATGCTGCAGTGAAGGAAGCTATGCATGTTTAGGGACAAGGGTGCATGGGGAATAATTATGCATTCTCCTCATTTTTTGCTTCAAACCTGAACAACTAATTTGAGGATTCCAATATGCAATATGGCAACCATTGTCAATTCTCTATCATCTTGTTTTGAGTTTCTGTATTGCTTTTATTGTTGTTTATTCCCTTTAAATTAAATAAATAAATAGTACGGTTTTCTATAAAAAAAAAAATACAAAGAACTGCCACATGCACCACCTGTTTCTTCACAGTAACACAGTACAATCAACATTACCATGCCTTGTCCCGATAAGAAAGGGCGGACCCCAAGCTGTCACATGTACTGTACGCTGTTCCCTCGGTAATTAATTCAAAGCTGAGATGGAAACCAAATTCTGTGTCATTAGTCTAGGATACTTTTCTCTCTCTAGCTCTATTCTCTTAGTACTAAGACACACAAGAAGAGACGCTGTGGCAATTGTCAGGGAGCTGATGTCAAAGTCTCTGTTGACATCTCAGCCACTCCCAAGGTCCACCCAAGCCAATCACTGCGTAATTCAAAGCCAGATACCTAGAATTTATAATTGTCATAGTAATATTTGATGGATTTTACTGCCAACTGCAGAACATTTCAAACTTTTACCGTGTGTTATCTCATTGGATGGCTCTAGTAACCCTAAATACTAATATTAATTCACTTTAGAAATAGGAAGACTGAGATACAGAAAGATTAGATGACAAAACTAACAACTGACCAGACTACATGCCAGAGTCCATGTGCTGCCGGCTATGAATTCCAGAAGAAAGTTTTAATAGCCACCATAAGTTGGAGGCCAGCTTGCAACTCAGCTACATAGAAAAGACTGCCTAAAAGAGAAGACTTCTTAACTCAGACTAGGTCCCAACCCAAGCCAGAGAGCCTTTGGGGAACATTTCCTTTCCTGAGTCATAGTCCTGTAGGCTGTGGCAGCCAGCAGTGAATTACATCTTGCTCTGGATTTGGGAAGCCAAGTACCCAGGTGTCAGAAAGAATATGCACAACCTTCTTTTTTTTAAGGGGTGTGTGTGTGTGTGTGTGTGTGTGTGTGTGTGTATGCAGGGTCTCACTACACAGCTCAGACTCGTAATGATCCTTCTGATTTCTGCCTCCCTAATGCTTGCATTACAGCGTACACCACCACACCCAGACTCCATCACCGGCTCAGCGCACCTGGGAGCAGGCCTGGCGCAGCATATGGTGTCAGGGATCGAACCCTAGCCCCTGTGCTTGCCTAAACCCTTAATCCACTGAGCTATACGTCCAGACCTGAATATGCATAATCTATAACCTTACAATGTTATCCTGCTCTCTGGGATCACCTTGATATTGAGACCTAGTGAGTGATTGGAAGTTATATTATACATTGAGAGAAGGACATAGGTAAGGTCGCCTGACTGCAGGAAGTCTTAATGCTGACTTCCTGGATCAGGATTTCAGCCTAGGCTTTGTCAGTAATGAGCTCTGTGCCCTCTGGATCATTCCTTATCCCTCAATTCTTGCCTCAGTTGCCACTGTACAAAGACATTTATCACCTTATTACTTGGGTTCCTTTATTTCTGATGTTTTTGGATCGCATCTACTTCTTAGTTAATGGTAGTTTCAAGAGCTTTGTGGTGCTGCCCGTTAATCTACTGACCAACCACCCCTGCTCATTTTTTCTCTTCCTGCATGAAAATTTCTCCTCTCTCTCAGCGTCCCAGAATTTCTTAGATAATTCTCAGCTGGTTTACAGGGTGCTCAAGAAACTTCAGCTCCATTGATAGCTTGGCAATTAACTCATCCTGCTAGCTCACTCCCTGTGTAAAAGTGCTAAATTGCAGAGAGTGTTTATCATATGTCAAGTTGACAGTCTCCTGCTGTCAGCTTTGATTTGCTAAATACCTGCAAAAGATTTGGTGACTGGGACACCTGGTCTCTAGAGCAGGCTGCATGCAAAGCTGAAGAAGTGTTCTTGTGAGGTCCCTGAAGCCCCTACTTGAGACACCCTCATTTACCCCCTTGGAAGAAAAATAGGCAGCAGTGTGAAAACTAAGATAGACCTCAGTCTGAGCCAAAATAGATAAGGAAAGTAGAAACCTTCACCCACCATCTCTCTTCCCTAGATGATGCTATAATGATGCACTAAAATGTAATCACACAGTGTTTATTATTAGGCACCAGGACTCATGTGAGATATACCACCTATACAAACTTATTTTATCTATATGACACCCCAAGAGTTGAACTTGTCCCTGGTCACCCATAGCACATACCAGATTTGCATTTCCCTGGTTGAAATCTCAGGTTAGCCCAAGAATTTACCACCAGGCCTCTCCATCCATCCCCACTGTCCTGTATTTCACACCGTAGCCATAGTTATCCTTGCTGAAAAGTAGTCATGAGCTAGCAAGCAAAATGAAAATTCCTACTGTGCATTTCTTCTCGGCTGTATGAGTTAATTCCTCAATATAAGCAAAGTTGGTCGTAATCATTTTGAGTAATTCAATGCTAAGTGCAAACCTAAGTCAGTGATTTCTGACCCTCTTGATTAGATAGGAGAAAGATGTTTGACAACTGCTGTGTGTACCAATCAGACATCCACGTAATAACGTTGACTCTGGCTAGATGCTGTCCCAGGCTATAAATTTAGATGTTCTAAGACAATGTCCTATTGGCTCGGTTGGACAGATTATTTTATTTGAAAAACTTAAATGTCAACACCAAGTTCTATTAATACTTGCAATGTAGTAGAGACAGACACGCTTCAATAAAAATTTGAATGTTATGCACACACAAACTATGTTTTGCATATGCAAACTATCCCATCTTGAGCAATTTGTCATTTTGTGAGACTTAGTGCCCGTATCTATGTGATAGTGATAATAAGATAATAACTCTGCTTACCTCAGGGGTGAGCCTGAGAATGAAATGTAAACTGCATAGGATAAAGAAGCATAGGATTGCAAAGGTGCTTGTGCATTTGCATGTGCTCTCTGGGAATTGCAGCTGCTGAGTAGGTCACTCACATGCTGGGAGTCTGTGTTTCTTGTCTATACATGGGAATAATAATAATAATGTTATTAGGCTATGTTTAGAGCTACACAAGACACTGTACCTAGCACAGAACATGGCTCAGTATAGTTCCATCTATTTACATGTGTTCATGTTTTAATTTCTTAATTTTTGACCTTCATATATAAACTGAGATTCTTCAAGGTTAGTGGAGAAGTAAACTTTTGTTAAATTAACGAACATGAGCATCATCACTCAGGAAGTCAGTGAGTTTGATTTCTTTATAGGCTTACTAGTTTCTCCCAGCTTTTCCAGTTAAAGAGTTCACAATTCTACCCACAGAAGTATCTGGGTTTGTTTGCATCCATTCTAGCGGTATCATAGCCTATCCTAGGTGAGGTGGCTTATAAATAATATAAATTTTGTTTTTCATAGTTTCCTTCCTTCCTGGAAGCAAGGAAGTCCAAAAGCAATGTCCTAGAAAACCAAATTAGCTGCTTGGTGAGGTTTTGCTTCTTGCTAATCCGCAGCACATTGGTGAGGAACAAGAAGCTGCCCAGAGTCTCTTTTCTAAGGGACCTGTTCATGATCAAACATCACCCAGGGGCCCACTTCCTCACACCAACACAATGGACATCAATATGTGAATGGGCGCGGGGTGCGAGCACTGCACGTGGAGGAGGGCGAGAAGTGAGACTGAGCAAAATGTCATACTTAAAGGCATCCACCTACAAAGTGACAAAACATAGGGATGCTGTTGAGCAGATTCTGCATACAGAACAGTGTGGCTACTTGAACATATTGAGGTCTTGAGTCAACCAGGAAGGCAGGGCTTTCTCTGCAAGCAAGTATAGCACCTGCTGTCTATAATTTCCCATATCATTATTCTTATACCAAGACATCCATGTCCTACTTGATAAAATGCTTCTTATCATTTCTCAGGTCTTTCCCTCACAACATTTCCCCTCAAGTATAAAATTATTTGACTCTATTCTTCAGTTGGGAATAGGGAATTGTAGCTTTTGATGGCCAGTGAAGCATGGTTCTTTGTGGGTCTATATAACAATATGATTTTAATGATTCTTGGGAGAAGGGGACTGGCATTACACAGCATATGCACAGCATTCTCAAAGAAGCCTGTCCTGAGGAGATGCATGAACAGTTGTCTCCTCCAGAGGTCTACAATTATAAGGGAAATAGAAGGAGGCGGATTTCTTAAAATTAAGTTCTTTTCTTTAACTTTGTTTTGTTTATCTTAGATATTTTCATCTTCAGTGCCCAGAGAGTAAAGTCACAACTTCAAGTCTATCAGACAAGGAGGTCTGGTGGTTCAGAGTTCAGTATGCCAATTTCAGATATAGTAATGTCCCTGTTCTCTTAACCACTGACCATCATAAAAGCAAAACTATTTGTTGAGAAAGAGATGGTGTGGTGAGCTACAAAGAGTATGGGTCTTGGGTTCAGTTACCTCAATCAAGCTTCTCCTTGGTGACTGGCAGTCAAGGCTTACTTCTGCCCACAGGGCATTCTTTCTCTGTGAAAACACAGATACTATTGTACACACCAGTAGGGGGTTGTTAGAATTAAATGACACAGTGCACACACGGTCCTTATGGTGATTTCTGGAGAAAAAGCAAATACAGGCATGTTCACCTTGGCGCTTTCAGTTTCTCATCAGGAGAAAGAAGTTCTTCCAACGTGCTTTGAAGCTTTTCCTCTGCTCTTCGTGTTTAAGTACTCAGGCTGTGGTGCTGAGTGATACCAAAGGCCTTTGTCGAACATTACTGAACAGAGGCATGAAGCCAGCGGATGCTGTGTCTTCTAATATTGAGCTCCAATTTTCATTATCACCTTCACTTGACAGATGAAGAAACTGAGGCTTTGCTCTGAAATAATTCTATCACTGACCTAGCAAGGAAGTAAGAGAATCCAGTTGGAATCTCGATCGCCCAGAATTCAGTGGTAACATCCTTATTCTGCAATTATCAGCCCCTCTACATTCTCAGTTGGTTAGCTTTATTTATCCAAACATATATAAAAATTATTCATATTTTATATTCATGTACTATATTCACATTTCAAGGTATAGCAACATAATATTTTTATACACTAAACAAGAGAGAATATATATTCATAGACCTAGTTCTCACTTGTGAATTATTCTAAGCATTTTTTCCACAGTAAAACTTCAACTTACTTGGAATTCATGCCTTCTGTTGGGTAGAATACTACTGTACTTTGTTCAGCAAACACCGCACATCCAGCATGAGTTTATGATATTCTGGGTGTGTTTGAATCACAAAAGGAAACAACTATCCTCAAGTATCCATAGGACAGCAGAAGTACAAAGTCAGGAACACAGACTGGCGACCATTGTTATTTTCTTATTAAACCAAGCTGCCTCAGCTGAGCACTCATGTCTCCCTAACTCAGGCCCTCCTGCCTGTCGCACAGAGCTAGCAGTGGCTGTAGGGATTATCTTGTCCCTCCCTCATGTGACAGCAGAGGGCATGGGAGGACTAGAGGTTAATAGTGACCGTGCAGCCATGGAAGAAGAGCAGAAGCGGAAGTAGTAAGAGCCGTGCCCACAGCCATCGCAGGGGCAGCCGGGGTCCTCCCTATGAGCTGCAGGCGGTGCTGTGTGCTTTACACACAGCATTTCACTTTGATTTCACAAAAGTCTATCAAAATTTGACATTATTTTGTCCTCCTTTGTTAATGAAACAGAGAGGCTAGATAATTTTTTCAAGGTCAGTTAGCCAAGAAGAAAAGGCACTCATATTTGTAGTGTGGGAACTGAAATACTCATTGTCAATACACAATATACAACTGCGATATAAAATATCACCTACATTTTAAGAGGGTTGTCACATTGGATTTCTTTGTCATACATAACTTTGGTGGGTGAATACTTTTGATACATGCAAAACCATTTAAGAAAGTCAGATTCAAGTTATAAAACATGAACATGTTGTCAATGGCTGTGAATTAACCTTCTTTCAATATTTAGAAAGGATTAGCAAACTGTGATTTGTGAGCTTAATCTAGTTCACTGTTCATTATTGTAAACTTCACTGAAACACAGTCACCGCTCTTCCTTTATATATTGTCTGTGGTGTGCATTCATGGGACAGCGTCAGATAAATTGCCCCAAGAGAGGCTGTATATCCTGTTTTAAAAAAAAAATGGTTACTCTCTAGATCTTTGTAGGGGAAAGAAATCCTGCTGACTCCAGACTAAATAATCCGTAGTTCACACGATGATACACCTGTCCACGCACACCCGTCATATTCCAGGCTCCTCACTGCTCTGCAGAGATAACTGACATCCCAAATTTGAGGTTTACTGTTATTTGCTTGTTCAAAGGGTAGGGTTTACATATTCACAAATAACATATATATATAAATTCACAAATTATATTTAATATATTTAAATATATGTATATTGATTATATGTTTAGTATGTATATATTGAATATATTAAAATTTATATGTTTAATAAGTATATAGTTTGGATAGTTTTTTTAAAGGATATTTTCTATTAAAGAATGCACATAAGGATAATTCATAAGCAAAAGCTTGTAAAATACAAAAATAGTGCTAGTACTACCAGCATGGTTGTACAGCAGAGAAATTCCCCCTATTGATTTCTGTTTCAGGCATTGTTCTTAGCTCTCCAGCACCCACCCGCGTGTAGCTACCTGGCCACGCCTACGTTTTTCTCAAAGGCCATTGTGTACATTTACACTTTTGTGCCCCACCAATTTTTCTTGTTTGAGTTTAAAATTAGAAAATATGTTAAAATTTCTATGTCAGCGCTAGGTTCAGCAGGGGACCCATAAGCACAATCGTTCATCTCTGTGCGTGTATAAACAGATGCATATGCAGTGTATGTGTGTATAAGTTTTATGAGATATGTGTAGAATTATAGAATCAACCTTCTTTTCCCTATGTTGAAACTTCCACCATTTCATGAAACTTCTTTTCATCAATCATGTTCTTTATCATAATTCATTTTGCTCTCTGTTAGTACCTACCTGATGTGCCTGTTTCTGTCATTTTTCCCTAATTCTTCCAAAGTCTTAAATTTAAATGTGTGTGCTTAAATATCAGAGGAGTGAATTTTTTAACATCTTCTATACTAGTCTATGTCTTGTAATTGGCAAGAGTAATCCATTTTACTTATTACTAACACATAACTGACTTTTATTGTCTTATTTTTCTTGCTCTGACTATGCTACTAGTCTATCTCCATTTCTTTTTTCTCTCTCTTGAAGCTCACTGGTATATAATTAATCAGCCTTCCTATTGCTGGGACACAATACCTGACTCCTCCAACTTCAAGAAAAGACTTAACTAAGCTTATATTTTCAAGAGACTTAGTGTATAGTCACCAAGATGCAAGCCAGAAACTTCATGCCAGAGAGAAGAACTGTACAACAAACCTAACTTCATGGCATTTGGGAAGCCTAGCAGAGGAACAGTGCCAGAGGCGGATGGGCAGAGTACCCTGAAAAGTACCCATATCCTTACCTCCAGGACCCAATCAAACACACTCAGGTTTACCGACCTGCTAGGCATATCTGCATCCCCTGAAGTTGATGGAGCAGGTACCAGGATTAAAAATCACCCAGTGTGATATTCATGTGAAAACACATCTCACTAAGCCACAATTAATATTCCAATAGAGACAATAGCAAGTTGATAATTTTACCTATCAGAATGCAATAATCCTTTTCCCAAAGAGTCAATAATTCTTATATTCTTCAAAAGTCTAAGTCAAAATTGCCATGTGATACTTGAGACAAAGTCTTAGCCATGAACCACTGCAATTTTTTTAAATATATAGAAAAAAGCTACCTAATTCCAAGGTACAGTGGCAAACATCCCCATTCTCAAAGGGAGGGGTAGAAAAGAGTTGGACCAAAGCACAACTATGAAAGCCATACGGGCAGCCGTGAAGTCCTGTGCCTCCATATATGCTATCTGGGGGCATGCTTTTAACTTCATACCATGAATGTTTAACATAGAATTCAAGGTTAATCAATAGAATAATAGCAACAACAACAAAGTCCTTTTTAGCCACAACAGTCCACCCTGTCTGAAAAAATATTGGGCTATAAAAATATCACAATTTTTATGTTTGTCTACAATAATATTTTAACATCCACTTCCACAAAGGGTACCATTTTTGTTCATTCTCAATGCTCGGTAGCAAAAATGACACAGAAATTTCTTTCATTTTTCTTTCCTTTTGTAATTTTCAGCCACCATTGCAGACATTGGCACTTAAAAGTACTCAAGGAAATGGTCTCATAATGTGAAAAATAGCTGGCTTATAACCAGGCTGTGAGATTTTACAGAATACGAATGAAAGGCTCAGATAAGACCATACTGTAATCACAGTGCGAATAAGACAAAGGCAAAGTCACACCGTAACCACAATGGACTGAACTCAGCCTCCTCTGATGGACAGGCTGATTCAGTTGCTTTTGTTCTCCTGCTTTCTAGATAACATGCATTAAGATGTCCAATTGCCAAACTGTCTGGGCTTCCCAAAGAGCCTTCATTGGAGAACCAGCTCCTGCCTCCTTAAGCCCTTCTAAGAATTTTCCAGCCTAATAAGTCTTATGCCACAAGTGGCCCTTCTTGGGCCCTTCCCAAGAAAACCATTATTACCCTGATTATTCAGGAAGGAGTTCTACCTGACTGTAGCAAGCTAAATCACACCTTCCTCCCGCCCCCCCCCCGGGTGTTCTGGGTAGCATTTGGCTAGTGGCTTCAACAGTTTGGGAATTTATTCTTAGCAATGATAAGCTTATATTGTAATTTTTATTCCAATTTAGCAACATTTCTAGAATATTCTACTTTATAACTAGACAAAGCAAGTTTTTTTTAAACTGACTTCTAGGGATAGGGTTTAAAAAGTGATACATGCAGTAGATATAGTCTAAGCTTTAAAAGGAGGGGGGGACTTATGCCTTAGTGATGAAAAAGACAGTACTGAAATAAAGAACATCAGAAGAAAAATGTAGCCCTCAACATGCTTATCCTACTTGCATAACTTACTTATCACTACTTAATTTCAGTTTCTCCAGTCATAACATGGCATATTAAAATCTGTTGACTGATTTTCCAGTTTTACTGATCAAATGCATAGAACTTACAGCTTATTTAGAAAGATCTCTAAATATACCTATGGAAATGCTGCATATCACTTAGAGAAGTTGTTTTATACTCGTGGGGGGAATTTTTAGAAGTTGTAATGCCTATATCATGATAATTAGAATTCTGAAAATGAAACACAGTGCTATTTTTTTTT